>JAOTQE010024624.1:0-10531 GCA_025631205.1 Nesometra sesokonis | reverse complement strand
CTTTAAATTGAGCAAGTTAATTTCAAAATTAATGATTATGACTTTTTGGTCATTTTTGAGTGACAATTCATCTTTAAGTACACATTTACTATACTAGCTATTTACTACACAGCACAGCAGTTTATTCTATTTGTATGAATTGGATATGGACTGAAAATAACGTCAGAATGAAATGGATGAATACAGTATAAATGTTAAAAATATCTTGGAACTTCTACAGCAAATTAAATAATAAACACAAACTTACAATGATACAGATCTGCAACCAATGAACAGAAACTTTCAACACCAAAGACCTTACACCTTTCTGGACAATGTTTCAGAATACTTTGCTATTTAATAGCACAACAATTAAACTCTACCTTTTGTTTACACAAAGGGTATTTAAATCTTCGGTAATAATTACTTTTTACTAAAAGAGCAAAGATAAGCCATACAATCTACATTACACACTTTGTACAAAGGTCCCATTATACTAGTAGTAGTGTAGTAGCAAGGCACAACTGCTCCTTGATCGATTTGATCCGGGCGCTGAGAACAGGTTCCAGTTTCTAAAAACCAGATCGTGTCAGGTGTGAATAGAACCAGCCTTTAGCATTGGGAAAATAGAGATTCAGTTTTTTTCACCGAATCGGAACTGAAAACAAAACTGGAACCTGAACAGATGTGAAAGGCCATTTAGAGTGCACTGCAAAAGTGTGAGGGTATAGCATATGCTGCATGTCATCTCACAAAATTTTTCCAGACATGCGAGCTATTGACATATTCTAATGGCACGAGTGACTGTTAGCATACACTGTTGGCTCACATGTATGGAGGTCTTAAGGGCAGGTTCATCCAAAAAATTATCTTCCTTATATGTTTTAGTTTATCATAAAAAGTATATTCAGCCCAGTTTCTGAATTTTTACGATTCATTTTACCTATCATAATTATTGTTGAAATAGACGAAAATTGCTAAGTGGGGGATAGTTCAATTACAAGACAGGATCCCTATTCTTTTACATACAAATTGTCTGAAAGAGGAGTATTTTAAATAAATTGTAAATAATCAACAGTCCTTCTAAAAATATATAGAAAATGACTATTCTTGTGTGTTTTAATCAAAATTGTTCATTTCTGATGTTTTTATATACCGGTAGTGTAAAGTAGCCATTTTTATTTGATAATAAAAAAATACCCACTTTGCTATTTTGTGTGTAAAGGAATAGGAAAGAAATCTAGCGTTTATTTATATATATATTTTTAACTCATGAGACTCAAGGGAAAAAAATCCAAATAGGGCTGATTATACTTTTTATGATTAACTAAAACATATAATGAATAGTAATTTTTTGGGTGAACCTGCTCCTTAAGAAAAAAATAACTTTCGAGCTAGAAAAAAAAAACACACTTACCTCCATCTCCAGAAATTTCTGGTATAGTTATTGGCAGATTGCAAGGAGTAAGGAGACCTTCCATTAACTGTTTGTTATTCTAAAAAAAAACCGAATATATAACATTAAACAAACGTGTTGTTGCACAATCCTGTGAACACCAATATAACCATACATCCTAGAATCGTTTTCTAGGATCTGTGTTTAATAAAATGTGGTGGAGCCAATCCAAAGCAGGCGCGTATCCAAGGGGGGGGGGGAGCACGCGCCCCCTATTATCATCAAAACGTAGTTGCGCCCCCCCCCCCTTTATATTAGGTGCGGCGGGTCAAAAAGTAACCTGAAAAGCCAAAAATACATTTAAAATAGGGTAATAGGTCACCAAATTTGGCAAATGTTTTTTTCTCCTCAGGAAAAAGTTGGCAACCACGCCCACCCAGAGTGGAAAAATGCGCCCCTCCCCCCCTTTCGGTGAAGCCTGGATCCGCTCCTGCAAAGAAGAGATAAGTCGAAAACTTGAAAATTAAGTTATTTATAAATAAAAGATAAAACTACATATTATCTTTAACATGCAAAAAAAGTTAGTTTCATATTTTTCCTTGTGAATTTACAATCAAAATTTGAAAATTTAGAATGTAAGTTTTGATAAAACTACACTTGAATATTGCTTTCAGTATACCAATACTACGCAGGATATTTTAAATTGAATTATCTTAACATTTCTTTAATCATATATCAGAAAATTGTTACTGTAGTATAAAAGTTAACTGTTTAAACTATATGTTTAAAATTTATAAGAAAAAATAAAAAATTGACCTGTTTTGTTTTTGCCTATTGTGGAAAACTAGCTTTGCGACTTATTCCTTTGGCTTGACTTTGCGACAAATGTGTCGTTCAATACTGAACACCAGATATTAAAATTAAAAGTAAATGTGTTGTTGTACACTATTCTGAACACCAAGTATATAACATTTACGCAAATGTGTTGTAATATCCAAACAACACCAAATATACAACATTTAAGAAAATGTATTGTTGTAAATTCCAGAATTAGCTCTTTTTTAAGAATTGATGTTGAACGAAAATTGCACATATAAGTCGAAAACAATCAGAAGATGAAGACCATCTGTCTACTATCCACTTAGAAGATGAATAACTTTAACGATTTACTAAAGTAGCCTGCACATTCTGACTAACTGTATGTGCTGTAATTGTATCGATTAGAAAAATACTGTCTCCTTGCTTGGTAAAACTGAAAACAGGCTATAAAAAAGGGACGTTATTACAAGCAGATGGCCAAAGTACGCCAGGAAATGCGATAGTCAGTATAAATGACATTTGCAAGCAAAACAGAGTACATTTCTGACAGAAGTATAAAAGACAAAAAAGCTGATTTTGACCCGAGAGAAAAGCTGCCGAATAAAACTAGAAAAACACTGAAGATGAATTATTAAACTTTAGTGGTTAATAGTTAAAACGTAGGTTGTTATTGATGGATTTTGTAGAATAATAGACAATTGTGCAAAACATAAAGCCGGACGAAGACATTGATAAATATCTTTAATCCTTAATTATATTTCTAAATTCACATGTATAAACAACATACTTAAGGTCAGTAAAGAACATAATATATTAAAGTATATACATAGTAAAGCATATACAAAATATATACATTTCTTTTGCTGATACCTCTAAGCGAATGTCTAAGTTTGATCATAAACAGTATCGTAAAACAAATAAATCCTGTTTCGTGTCAAAGGCTCATATAGCTAGAGTTTATTTCCAGTTTCTATAACTTAAAGCGGATCAATCACAGGTTTACTTCCCAGCAATTTGCGGGTCCTCATCATACAGCCGGGTAGACTAAAACAATGTGAGTAAAATGTGTATTAAGGTCAGTAAAAACACAATATATTAAAGTTATCACATCATTTTCTTTGCTGACTCCTTTAAGTGAATGTCTAAGTTTGGAAAAAAAATAATAAAACATTTTTTGTGCTCAAGGCTCATAGAGCTTGAGCTGATTTCCAGTTTCAGTAGCGTGAAGCAGATAATAGTGTGATACTCCCACTGGTAGAGATGCAAGTCCAGTCGCAGGTTACTTCCCAGAAATTTGCCTGTACTCATCGTACATCTGGGTAGACTGAAGCAATGTGTGAAATCATGTAAAGGTCATTTTGGTTGTGTTTCATGCATTTTTTTAATAATATATTTTATTATAATTTAATAGATTCCACCATCATTGCAGATGCTCATTCCAAGTTTGTAAAGAACAATGATCCCTGGCAACGAGATGATTATATGCCAATAATTTAATTACAACCATCGATCACTGTATAAAAGTAAAGTAAATTATTTTTTCCGAGTCGAAGGCTCATAGGCCTGGAGCTTATTTCCAGTTTTATAAACTGGATGGAAGTGCAATACTCTCCCTGGATGGGATGCTGGTCCACCACACGTTACTTCCCAGAAAGTTGCCGGTACTCATCATACAGCCCGGTAGACTGAAGCAATGTGAGTGCATTGCCAGAGCACACAAGCAACTGGTTTAAATAGCTTTAATTGAATCTCTAAATTAAAAAAACACTAAAATATTATTTAATTTTACACTAATAACATTACTTTTTTTAACCCAGATAAATATAATAAACAATGGGGTCTTATTACTCCCATTTAAATTTTAGCAAGCTAATCTCAGGCATATTTTGAAAGATAAACAAAATAAATGAAATGATATTTTTATTAAATACATATTTTTTATGATAAATTTTATTTTAAATGGTTTTAAAAATATTAAATTTCAAATTACTAGAGATAATACTCCAAAAGTAAGTTGAATTATAAATTATAAATATGATAGTCCTAGAGTAATAATAAACATTTTTTAATTAAATACACATTTAGGTGTAAAATATTAATATTATTATTAATATTGTTGTTGATGTTAAATTATATTATTATCTGTCATCTATCACTTATGTAACATAAAATCGAATCGTAAATCATTAACCCATTCCTCATTAATAAAACTTGTCCATGCCCAAATAACATCACGGCTAGATTACTGTAATGCTATATTCTTTGGTCTTCCGAACAAAGATCTCAATAAATTACAACGTCTTCTAAATACTGCAGCTCGACTTGTATCTGGTACTTCAAGATTTGTTCATATTACACCAATACTACACAAACTCCACTGGCTTCCAATAAAACAATGGATTATTTTAAAACTAATGTTAATCACATATAAATCACTTAACGGCCAAACACCATCTTATATCTCTAATTTAATTAAATGTAGATCTGTAGTCTGTATGAGATCTTAGGTCGACTACTAGTACATCTGTACTTTTTGTTCCACCTAGTCGCCTGAAAACATACGGAGACAGAGCCTTTGCGGTTGCAGCTCCCAAACTGTGGAACAATCTTCCAACTCGTATCCGAGAGGCTACTTCAGTTGATGTATTCAAAACTCTCTTGAAAACGCACCTTTTTAGTTCGCTGTAGTTTTTTTATCTCCTACCTTGTAAGCGCTTTGAGACAATCAACAATTGTTTAAAGCGCTATATAAATATGACAACATTAACATTACGTACAGGATCCTGCCAAATTGCCAGTGGCCCTGTGGCCCAAATTGTCTCCTTGTGGCCTAATTTTTTTGTTTCCGTTTGACAAGCAGAAAAAAAACAGCTTTTTCAACTCTACTGCGTCCAAATTCTATGAATTGCATTTCCTTTCCTTGTCAGTGGCCCTATTGGGGCAGCTGCAAATGGTTTTGGGATTACCATGGCACCCCTAAAACCTCCCTGAATCCACCACTCATGTATTAAAGAGCAGGTTCACCAAAAAATTACTTTTCATTATATGTTTTAGTTAATCGTAAAAAATATATTCAGCCCTATTTGGGAATTTTTAGGATTTTTTCCCCCAGGAGTCTCATGAATTAAAAAATATATATAAAAATAAACACTAGATTTCATCCCTATTCTTTTACACACAAAATAGCAAAGTGGGTAATTTTTTATTATCAAATAAAAATACCTACTTTACACTCTATAAAAACATCAGAAATGAACAATTTTTGTTAATACACACAAGAAAAGTATTTTTCTATATATTTTTAGAATGACCATTGATTTTTCACAATTTATTATATCCCTCTTTCAGACAATTTGTATGTAAAAAAATAGGGATTCTATCTTGTAATTTGAACTATCCCCCCACTTGGCAATTTTCGTCAATTTCACCAGTAATTATGATAGGTAAAATGAATCGTAAAAGTTCAAAAACAGGGCTGAATATACTTTTTATGATAAATAAAACATATAAGATAATTTTTTTGGGTGAACCTGACCTTTAAAGTATTACTATCACTATTAAGTTACACCATTACATGTATCATTTGTGAAATAAAAATGTGTGAAATAAAGAGTTTGTGAAATAAAAAAGTTTATAAACAAGTAGTCAATACCTACAGCAATGTTTAAAAAAAAGCTGAGGAGTTGAGATTTGATTTGTTATATCTAAAGAATTTATTTATTTTCCAGCGACAAAAAGGTTATTGTATTGTAAAATAAAATACATCACAACAACACTGCCATGTTTACCTTGCATTTCCATAAATGGTTGCAATAAAATCTTCAAAAACTCTGATTTTCTGAATTTCTATGTCACATAATGGTAATGCCTATCAAATCTGATTGTATTTAAGCTATTATGTAGTAATAGCCAATAATGAAATAAGGACATTCTTACCTTTTTATTAAATTGTAATCACATAGGAAACAACCATAAAATATCCAGCCACAGGCAAAAAGCAATTTCGATTTGAATGTTCAACACAAACACAATGGTATTATTATTCGTACAGTCATAAACCTTTATACCAGCCGTTAGAATCCTAGTCTCACGATCAAATAAATCTCTTTGATAACTGCCATGATTAAAATGGCGAGCTTTAGCTGTCGAGCACTGTCTACTAGCGTTCGTCATAGACGAAATTCTACACAAGTGAAGTTTGACGTTTTACGTCGGTATAACTACAATTAACTAATTCTATCACTCATCTATTACATATAAAAAGTTCTTAAACGATTTAAGAGCCATTCTTGCGTAAGTGCATTTTATTATGATTCAGTGATAAACGAGACTCGGAGGTACCATGTATGTATTATGCGCTTTCCAAAAATATCAACGAATGTGTGAAATTGTGATTGGCCACATCCAGATATAGTTTCATTTGTTTGCATATACTATTTATAGATCAGTTTCGGAGCATACATTAATTGCAGACTTGAGAAAACTTTATGCATCACGTCATATTGTATGAATCTATTAAACATTAAATTAATGATTTTCAACTCTCATGTAACTGTACTGAGCATGTGCAAAATAAGGATGCTCTGATTGGTTGTTCTGCTAAATGCTTAGAACTTCCCATATTTAGAGGTGTTCCTTATTGAGGTCATAGAACAACAATAAGTTGATAGCAATTATTTTTTTAAGCAGATGAAGGAAATTAAAGACATATCAAATAAATTGACTGTCATCAAATTAAAATCAGCAATAAAAAATTCTGCCTGTATATTTTCTATACTGGTATCCTGAGGTAAAAGAAAAAATCAATTTATCAACTCTTAATTATACCTACCTTTAAAAATAAATGTTCTATTTTCCCTCATATTTTACTGTATTGTGGTTTTCATAACCTAGCGTAGGGGATTTCCCAGATGACTAATGAATAGTACTGGGTCTGGGCAATAGCGTTCCGGCTCCACAAGACATTCCACTCGTAGAAGTACTGATGAAGGTCTATCTAATGGTGGCAATAGAGTGGCCCCGAGACCAGAATAAACTTTTACTTGAGTGGATACAATTGAAAAATGTTAAAGATAGTGGAACAATGTACACTGTATTATTAATTATTATTATTATTAAAATATTTCACAGTTAAGAATTGTATTTATGGTTAATAGTGATTGTGGTTAAGTCTAGTGTTAAATTAATATTATTAAATTATTATCATTAATATTAGAATTAAAAATTAATAATAAAGTAAACAATAGATAGAAAGAAAGCTCCATCCACCACTAAATCCGCCCCTGTCTTGTGTTAACCGTTATAGCATATTTGAATAAATAAAATACATACAGACAACCCCCCGAAAACATAAAACACGACAAATCTGAAAATAGAAAAACAATATTCTAGCTTCAGTTTGTGGATTTTTTATATCTCTTGATTTCTTGAAACAAAAGTTTTTTTGTTAATTTGTCTTTTTATCACGTCACGCTTACTGCAAGAATTAATAGCTCCTTGTAAACTCTAATATATCAATTTACGGTCATGGATTTTATAGATTCAATTTATGTGGGTTAATCACGCTGTCGGCTCAGTCGCAAGAGGACAGTATAAAGGTTTTAAGATTCACTGCAAATTCATAGCTCATGAAAACTCATGAGAATTGTTTAAGTATAAAATTTAAATTTTTATCCTTTAGAAGTTACATTTATTATACAAGAGTTCCTTTGTAATCTATTCCCTGGCTGGAACTAAGGTTGTGGGTTTAACACATTCACTAAATGGAAGCAAGTTAACTTATCCAACTGGTTGTTTATGGTGAGTAAGAAATGAGTTCACCAGAATAACAATAATGCAAACATTTATTTATATTCCCTTTTAAAAAATAACTCCATTAACATGGTAGATAATGGTAGTAAAAAGGTAGATATAGGTAGTTAAACTATATACCAGCCTTGCTACCTATCTACCACATAAACATATTATTATCACATTATAACCAAAACCCATGAATCTCTCAATTAACAGAAGATCAGCTTCCCTCTTAAGGGAGGCTACCAAGGAAATGGTCAGGAATGCCCTACAATTACTTGTTGACTTTAAGGCATCAATAAAATCAACAAATATACTATCAAGTTACTAGGTACTGTGGTTCACTGTGGAGCTAGGTAGATCTTCCTAGTAATTTATATCTTTATTTGTAGACTTACCTAGTATATTTGGATGGTGTTATTTTTTTCAAAGGAATGTGGCAATTCAAAATTAATTATTAAAAGCGCAGAGTTGTCCGACTAGATGTTGCACATTCAATAACTTGCTTCTCCTCTAAAGGTCACATGTCTTTTACAGCTACTACATTAGTGCACATCTTTCTGTATTATTATATGGTATATTGACACCTACTGTACAGTTGCTAAACTGTAAACTATGCATAGAAAGTACACAATAAATGTAAACAGTAATATAGCACCCTCTACTGTTTGGGGAAACATTTTTTTTCATTAATAAAGGGGGAATTTTATAACACCTATATTGCTTGGTGACATCAAGAAACAATGCAAAGGAATGTAGAAGTGAACATCAGGGACAGATCCAGAATTGTGATTTGTAAGCGATGTCTGTGTGTGTACCTAATAAGCTCTTTCACCATTTCAACTGTTCATGTCCGTGATAATGTTTAGCACAGTTGGTTTAGCTGGTGGAAATCACTGCTGTGTGCTGAACCGTGACTCACTGGTCTTTGGTTCAATTCAACACCACTCCACTCTCCTTGTGTTTCGGCTGGAGGGTTGAAATACAAGTTACTAGCACACCGTCTTTCAAATGAGACGTTAAGCCATTGGTCCCGTGTACAACATGGCTTATGTGTATGTTGAAGAATGCAGTACACTCATTGAAAAAATGTAGGGGATTGTCGCACAATGTACTGCTTAATCACCACCAGAAGGACCCCACTGGAAATAAGTCCACTTCGGACTTTCGTGGGTTATCCTTGTTCTACAAACACCCCAAAAAAAATCAAACGTCAAGTCATAGAAGTAGCGCGGTAGCCGTAATTTATCCTTGTGCCAGATCAGTGCGGTAAATTCTCAACTCACTTCACCGCAACACACTTCCACAAAGACAGAAATTACATTCACGGCACTGGTTCTATAACTTTACCTTGATCTCGGACATGCACAGCCGAAACGGTGAAAGGGCTTAATGCACTTTGCCACAAACTACATTATGGGGTCACTATCAATATTGAGTGTTGAATTTTTATTACCTCCGCCAAACGAAGTTGGCAGGAGGTTACATTTTCACTCGTGTTTGTGTGTGTGTGTCTTTGTTAGCAAGATTACAGGAAAACTACACAATGGATTATGCCAAAATTTGGTGAAGATGTAGAGTTTGTACTATGGAAGAACTGATTAAATTTTGGTCATGATCGAGGTCTGAATAGAGATTTGGGGAACACATTTAAGGGTTAGTCAATGGGTCGTATGCAGTTGTTGTATGCTATGAGTGGAAACTTAATCATCCGTATTGTTCTACTCACAATACTACACAGTCGTACGGATGATGCGTTCAGTTAATAAAAGTTACTGCTGTTGTCTATTGATCCAAATATTGCGGGTTCGAATCCTGTTGCAACGTAGCAGTTGTATGATTTTATTTTTTTTTTTTTTTTTCCTATCTAAAGTGGTTATTATCAATTGTGGTTTAACGTCTGTTATGGAAATACTTGGACTATTCCATTGTTCTGATGCCTTTGCTTTTCTAATCACATCACGTGCGGAAAGAAGGACAGACAGACGGACAGGGAGAAAAGCTCATTGCAATACCTTCTCGGGGAGGGTAAAAAGCGCACGGCCGCTTATTTTTATGAAAAAAATATCTGTACAGCCTTCAACGCACCCTAACAAAAACCTTAAAAATTGAATTTATTCCAGGAGGACGGGGCATGGGCAGAGGTATGCTCTATATGGAGTGCTTTCTAGTTTAAACCAATTTTTTATTTAATCCAATTTAAAATATTTTTTGTGTCTATTTTGAAGACTAAAGCCTGTTAAGCCCCTTAAATCTGCTCCTGATCATGTTAATCCAATACAAGCTTCAGTCTGTGTCTATTTTGAAAAATAGAAAGATGAAAATCACATGAAGTATATGTGGCAAAGCCAAGCCAAATGAGACAAAAGTCGGAAAATTGAAAATTGACATTATTATTATCATTATTTACTATCATTACAGACATTATTATCTTTAACATGCAAAAAAAATCAGTTTCATATGATGGTTCCTTGCGAAGTTATGAACAATCGAAGTTTGAACATTCAAAATGTAAGTTTTGAGAAAACTGCATTTGAAAATTGT
>JAOTQE010024613.1:0-10531 GCA_025631205.1 Nesometra sesokonis | reverse complement strand
TTAAAACCATTGTCTCGATTGAACTGCGCCGCAACCGCAAACGGAGCCGCAAACGCAACGCGTAAAAGGATTCTGCCGTTTAGTGGCCGTTATGGGAGGTGTACGCTTACGACAGATGTCCGCACAGGGAGGTTCAATTGTATATGTAATAAGTTGGGCATTGGGAAATAATTATGTAAAGTTAAAACAAAAAACGTCGACCTTATTTTTCGAGAATTTTTGTCTGCCGTGCTTTCGCAACACAAACATTATGTAAATCTTTCGGATGATATTTTTGTGGCTTCCATTTAGGCCTATTTTATCAGTAAGTTCATATTCGGACCCCTGTGTTATTTCTCATCCACTCGATCCAATATCCAGACAACACGCACATTATTGTATACTTGTGAATAAATGGTCTATTGGAATGAATAATGGTTGTATAAAGTCTATTATTGATTTACCTTAAAGGTATTGTCACAAAAAGGTCATATACCATCTTGGGTACTGCATTCAGTGACACTGCCTTGATAATGGGGAAACGAACAATAAGATAGATAGATAAGATAGATAATAAGTTGATAGATGTCATAGGTTTCTGGCGTTTGACAGGTAGAGGGACAAAAAAAGTTTTAGAGGCTCCGGTGGCATTCTCCCCAGAGAAATTTTGGTTTTTCGATGTCTGGAAATACGGTAGCCTCAGGGGCGTGTAAGGGATCAGTTCTTGACTGATGGTTGCTGAATATTTCCGTTTTAAAGAGAATTTTAATAATAGTGAAATGTTTTACTTTAGGTTAGGGCCTCCCTTTCACATTTGGCTTGTCTACGGCGGTAGCGATCGTCGTTTGGTTCCGTACGACGTATAGAAGCTTCCGTACGGCTAAGCGTAAAATTCCGTGCGATTTTTCTAGTCTGGAAAGTCGCAGGTGGGTTTGGTGCATGCATGAAATCCAGGCGCGATTGTTACGACTAATTTTATGACCCCTGAATCGTGCGGACGTTAGTACGATTGTCGTACACCGTTGTTCGTAGGCGCAGAGTGGTGCACGGATATTTTAAGTCGTAAGATGCTCCGCACGTTCAAATAAAGGGATGTGTGCCATTAAACTTCCTAAATATTATTGCCTCTAATTATTGTCTTATTGCATAGACAACATTGTCAAGGGTTTTTCTTTTTATATAGAAAATGCCTAAATATACAGTACAACTTTATATAAACATCTGGAACGTATACAAATGTTGCTTGGAAATCTTACCTGTTAAAGTTACATATCGTAACTGCTGGGAAGTCCATTTCACTAAGAAATGTCAACTTAATTTCTGTAATGACATTGAATTGAATATATTCGTTAATTCGTAGAGCAATCTGCCAAGCACACATACCAAACCCTCCAAAGAACACAAGAACCCACACCATCTTAATGATAAACACTTTACTTGTTGCGATATATTGCACTCCATGTAGGGTCGTGGTGGTAGCAAACTCCTCCTCCACCGTTGTCAGTGGCTCTTTGTCAACCGCCATCGGTGTGGATTTCCAGTTCTCGTTAAAAATGGTAAATTCTTACTGTAGGAATTACGAGGTTTTCATCCCTCTCCTCGTAGTAATCAGAAGTCGTAAAGGGCACTTATTCCTCCTCTCGTATAGTAATCAAACGTTAAAACCACAAGGTTTTCCTTCATTCGTATTAATCAGAAATTGTAAAGACACTGCTTTCTCCTATAATCAAACGATGAAATGACATGTTTCCCCTTTAGTATTAACCAGAAACGGTAATGTTACGAGTCTTTCTCTCTCGTAGTAATCGAACACGTACGTAAGTTATTATATTAGGCTTCTCCTCTCTTGTAATCAGAAACAGTAAAATCACGAGGATGGGTTTCCCTCTCGTAGTTATCTGAAACGGTAACGTTACGGGACTTTTCCTATCATAGTAATCAGGAACGAAATACGAGGACCCTACTCTCGTAGTAATCAGAAACGTTGTTAGGAGGCTTTAACTTCTTGTAGTAGGTGGAAACTCTCCCCTCTCGTAGAAGTCTGTGTCTTAGTAAGTGGTTAATTTCTTCCTTTTATAGATAATAAGAAACGGTAAAGTCACAAGGCTTTCTCCCGCTCGTATCAGAGATGATAATGGTGTGATTCGCTACTCCAGGCTACTACAATTGAAATAACCATTACCTGGTAACAAGCCTTATAAGAAACAAGTATCTTTGCTCACCGTGTCTTGACAATGGCCCACAACAATGCCCTTTATTGACGTGGGGGTCTAATTGTATTCCAAGGTTCAATGGTTTTACAGAAAGACGGTGTTGATTCATTGAAGATTAAAACATGGATTATGTCTAGTAACAACTTAGTAGATGACGTTACAATGTGTGATTAGTGAAGTCTGTGATGGAAGATGTATTTTAATTTCAAGCGGTGATTAACACTAAGAATTACGATACTGTCGTTGGTAATGAGATATTAATTTTTGTTCTCTTTTTGTTACCTTCAGAACCAACCACTGTTCTTCGCCACCATAGTCAAATAGATACTGTTCAATAAACAGCAAGTAGACCTATATAACTAGGCCTTTTAAAATAGTCCAGAATTACATCCTAAAAACTGGACGTATGTAACTTTATCTTAACTTATTCTACTGTCTATTATTATGCATACATTGTTTTTCTCTTATGCACTTTTATAGTATATAACTTCTGCCACCAGAAGATGCAGAATTTTATTGTTTAATGTTTCGGTGGTCTCTAGTCTTAAGGACATAACCTTGTAAAGGAGCCACTGAGTAAAAAATGATGAATAAAAAAAACTAGACCTAAAATTTGTGTTTCCCAAGCACAACGTTTTTGAAAACCTTAGTCAACTTTTATTAAAATAAACACCTGTACACTATTTCCAATAGAAGCTCTATCTTTTTATTTCCTATTGTTAATTTTCTGGATAACTGTATCCATCTTACAATTATGCTGTATAACTTTGTTTTCTTCAAATGTTCGTGATGATTTTATGTATTTAACCTAAAAGGTTAGGATAATATTTGACAAAATGTTGACATTGATTTTTATGATTTTGGGGAGGTTGGGCTTAGTTTAGCACAAAGACTTATGTCTTAAAGAGACTATCGAGAGATGTTAGCAATTGAACGTATTTTGTAAAAAATAAAAAGGATTTATTTATAATTTAAGATGTTTTTGCTAGTTTAATGACGAAAATGATAATACATGTAGGCCTAGTTATTTAATGTTTTGATTGGAGCCATTTTGACCCTATAAATAATGTATAACGTACAAACGCAAATTTTCGATCCGTCTGGATCCTCTTCAGGCGTACCCGGTACTGTAATTTGCGTTTGGTACTACATTATTTATAGGGTCGAAATGGCTCCAATCAAAACATTAAATAACTACATGTCCACTATGACCCTTCATAAACTTAACGTCTCATCAAACAATTTAAAGTTATACCTAATGATAATAATACAATACTTTAAAAAGAAAAAAAATGAACTCAATATAAATACTTTTGTAAATTTTAAGCAAATTTAGAAGTTATGGGTATCATTTTATTATTACTGCTATCTGAATACTGTATTTGTTCTTAATTTAGATGACACCGTCACAAAAACATAAAAAAGTAATTAACTTTTCTCGGAGACTCTTTATCTAGTCAATCTGTGATTAAAAGTAAACACAAATAGAACATTAATTGTCAGAATTTTCAGGCTCGTACCGAGGGGAGAGGTGCGCGATGAGTGCATACGCACCCCCACCCCCATCCGGCCACCCACAAATGCGGATGATCTAGTGCTTTTTGTCACCTTCTGCTAATGGTTTACAAGAGCTCATTAATATATGTATATTAACTTTGCTGTTAAAGATGACGAAATTTACAATTCTAAGAAATCTGTTTGTATGTTGATTTACAACAAAACAATCTACATGAGCCACCTCATATTATTCGTTTAGGTAAAACATTGTTGTAATTTGTTGAAAGTGTAAAATATCTTGGTTGTGTTATTACTTCCAATCTTAGAGATAATAAAGATGTGCAAAGACAGCATGTGGGTTTCCAGGGTGACGCCAGGTCAAGCAATACAAAGATGCAGAACCATGACTTGCGATTGGTTGGTTGAAAGTTTGTGTGTTTTGACCTTAGCCACGCACATGCGCAGTTGAAACCGTGGAATAGTTTATCAAAATTAGGTTCAACTTAAGGAACAAAAAAATAATGGCTAAATACATCCAAGATATTGCAAGAAATAGAAGTTTTGCCGAAATTAGACTATAGGAAAATTGTTAATAAATAAAATATTACAGAAAACACAATGAAAGAAATCGACTAAAAAGAACATCCACCGACTCGAAATTAAAACAAAAAATCTTGTTTTGGCAATACAATTTGCTTTAGGACTAATAATACCTTAGAACATCCTCTGTCGTAGAAAGTTTTGGACGTTCTCTGCTTTATTGAAATGTTGCGCAAAGGTAATTATGGATTTTTAGACTGATGTGGAAAGGAGTCAATGTTTGGTCTATGTTTTGTTCGAAAGAAAGATCAATTTTGCCATGTACAGTATTAATATTATACATAATTTTGTTTGAGATACTTTAAGTGTAACGTTATACAAATCGATATATGATTGATTTATATGAACTTACGTACATTAGCAACCCATTACCAGTGTGTGCGTAGTTGACCACACCATTGCAACCAACAAACAATACCGGTAAGCCATTTCACGGTTTCAACTGCGCATGTGCAGATTAAGGTATAGTAATAAAACGACGCGCGACAATTGTATTCCTTTTCAAAAAGCCGTGCGTCATTTTATTACTTGACCTTAATCATACACATGCGCAGTTGATACCTTGAAATGGCTTATACGTTATTTACACCTAATTTTCATATTAATTATGAAATATAAGTTAATTTTCATATTAACAAGTTGAACGACTTAAAATTTATGAATTAGGATCCACAGATCACTTCAAGCACAATAAAATAAGAAAAAAAGGTTGTTGAATTTGTTAATAGATTACCAGATGATATATTGATTTTATGCAAATTTCATGCACTAAACAAGTCATAGGTAAAGAAAGGTTACTTCCGGATATTTTTTGTTTCATTACAGTAAATACAAATATTCATATTTTGAACAATGAATTGTTTGATCAGAAGTTGCAGCGATACAGAGCATTTATATCAAGAATAGCCGTCATTTTGTTTTTGTCGGCCATCTTGAAGAAAGAATAGAAAAAAATTCAACAGTCCCCAAGTGAAATTCGATTTTACTACATTTGATTAGTCAAAATCAACTTTTCAAATATTTGGTAGGAAACTTTTTTCGAATTTTAACAATGTGTTTTAAAAGTTAAAACTAGACTACGTATGGATCATTATGATGTAAGCTTATAAATTTACCACAATATTTTGACATTTCAGAACCATTCACATGAAGTGCGCCACCACCTTTTATTTATCAATTGTATTAATATATCTTCATTTCTGACTGTTTGGCTAATTATATAAGGCCAAACAAAATAGTTATATTGGCCCTTTAGGTAGATTATTAAAAAAAAAAAGAAATCCGCATGTCTAACCTAAGCTCTAGACCCTCCACAATTGTACTGAAGAACGTCACCACGGTATCCATTCACCTGATAAACCAGGGGCGTATCCAGGTATCGATGAGGCGCAGTGCTCGAGCACCATAAGCAGCAGGATTCGCAACTACTACAACTGATAAATGCATCAACCAATAGGTGGCGCTATGACGTTTATCTATGTTGTATCTGTCAGATTCAGAGATAGTAAGTGTCAAACTACGATGTTTCTAGGCAAAAACAAAATGTCCAAAAGAGTGAATTTATACCAAAATCGCTTCTTCTAGAAACCTAGTATTTACAATGATAGAGACTATATTGTACATTGTACTTTACAGTACCCTATTTGGCCTTTGATTGACCCTGGAAAAAAACTGCAGATTCCTTTTTTTGAAAAACTATAACATAAATGTGTAGGAAGATACAATATCTGTATCAAAAAAGTAGTGGTAAAATGCTGGAACGGCACTAATTTTCTAGCCACTTTTTCAGCTACTGAAGCTGATGGCCTGAATATCATTTACTCAAATTATTAGGCCTACTTGTATATTTTGATATTACCTGTATTAGTGAGAGGAAGCATCTGAGATATTTTTCAAAGGACAGTTCTTTATATTTAAGTCAATGACCTTTGAGACAATGACCTCAGTGTGTTAAAATTGGTCTTAGTTTTAATTTAGAACCACACATTCCGCCAAATCTGTATTAATTATATCGTCCACCATTGGCCTACTGTGAAATTATAGGCCTATATCGAGTTCTTAACTGTTGCATCACAAACAATAGGTGGTGCCCTTTGTTGCTAGTAGTAATAAAAAAAACCGGTCAACTGATCGCTAGCCTATGCAAAGAAACATAGCTGACTTTTATCTGGGACTTACGGTGTATTGTCTTTATATTTGTGCCATAGCCAAGCCAAATGAGACTCAAGTCGAAAAATTGAAAACTGAGTTTTTTATGGATGATAAAACTACTTATTATTATCTTTTACATGCAAAAAAACATCATTTTCATACGATGTTTCCTTTTTAAATGAGCGATCGAAGTTCGAACAATTAAAATGTAAGTTTTGAGAAAACTGCATTTGAAAATTGTTTATCACTAAGCAAGGTCCTTTTTTAATTGCATTTTTAAATATTTTTTGACCATATATCTGAAAATTATTAAGGTAGTATGAAAGTTGAATATATGAACTGTATATTTTTGGAAAAAAATAAAATTTGAAAAATTGACCATTTTTAAATGTCTGCCTATTGTGGAAAACTAGCATTTGCGACTTATGTCTCATTTGGTTTGGCTCTGCCACATTTTAGATTTAAAATTACATTATAGTTTAAATATAACTGTGAACTAATATCTTGTAAGTTTCCACGTTATTAATACACTGTTATGGTAATTGTTGATGTTTCGAAATGTCTCATTGCAAAATGCCTATTCTATAACGTACGATTAAACATCATTCAGGCATGAATAACCATAAAAGGCGCCACCTATTGTAATTTTCTTGATGACGTAAGCTGTTTTGTTCTCTGTAACTTTAAAGTGGTAGTTAACTTAACCTATCAAGAAGACGCTATTGCAATTAGCTCTGTATGCCTGTCTACTCCAATGTCTTCACAACTATTGGTATGGTTTACTTCAAATATTCAGAGGTTGTCAGGACCGACCCTGGCTTGGTTCTCCTGATGACCAACCGTCTTGCTTATCTAGAGGCTATCTCAATATACTGATATTGATACTGATACTGATACACTTTATTTGTCCATACAAAACAATGGAAATACATTTGAAGCTGAGACATGAAGTGTACACGACAACATAAATATACTCTAATAAAAAAGACTGTATAATATAAAGATATTACAATAAGAGAGATATGGAGAATTCTAAAACATTGTCTTATTACACGTGAATTATAAATTTTGAACAGAGTAGCAAAAAAAGCATATCGTGTACGATTAGTTCTGGCATTGGGGACACACAGTCTACCCCTTCTTGAATTTAGGTCGTACATTTTATTGAGAGGATGACTAATGTCACTCATGATACGCTTTACACAATTCACCTAAATAAATGGGCATTTCACCAATTAGTTTGCCAGCTTTTTTTTGTAATAACATTTAAACGTGTTTTTTTTATCTCTTTAAATAAATTCCAATAATTGCAAATCAGACAGTATGTTAGTATATTCTGTATCATCATAGTATACAATAATTTCATAATGGTCACATCAATATTGAGAGATTTCATTTTTCGTAAGATATACATTCTCTGACTTGATTTATTAACAAGTGTATCTGTGTTCAATTTCCAGTCTAGTTTATGGTCTATTATACACCCTAAATATTTATATTTTCCACCATATCAATTGGTTTACCATCAATAATAACTGGAATGAGTGGATTACGTTTCTTTCTGAAAATCGATTATAATTTCTTTTACGTGTGTAAAAGTGTTCACCTCCCGGAGGCCTGGTCAAATGTAGGTTATACCTGCAGAAGTTATATTATTTGTATATAAATTAATTGTGTAAATATACTGCAACAAATTTTAATTAACAAAAGTAAATCAAATAAACCTGGAACCATCAGAATTACCATTCAAACAATTTAGCAGCATTTCACTAAGCTGTTTCATATTTATTTACTATATTAGTTGAAAGGTAGTAGGGTCATGGCATCGTAAACGTGTTGGTATCGCCATACCCTTGTGTTGTATTCTTACTTTTAAATTCAAATATAATAGGTCTATGTAATTATTTAATAAATAAATAAACCAAAAAATAATAACAATAAGTTAGGCCTATACCAAATATGATGCTTACCTTCTTTGAAGTTACATTGTACGAACATTTTGTCAAAAAACAAGGGTGAACGTAGCCATTGTAGTGTGGGTCAGTATGTCATAAATATAGCTTTCATTTATTTTATAGGTTTTATGTTAAAAACAAATTTATCTTGATTTCATATTTTCATAGTATAATTAATGCAAAACAACATGTTACCATTTGTCTTCTCCAGAGGCCACCTAATTTTTATAATTCAAAAATGGCGGAAATTTAGAATTAATGCTTCATTATTAGTTTTATAAAAAAATGTTCAGAAAATGTATGTTTTTGTTTGCTATAATAGAATAATTTGCAAAAAAAATATTAGAAATGCATAAATTTGACTAGTTATATAATATAACATAGGTAATATCTAAATAATGACTCATTCCTGCATCCTTTAATTTGGCTCAAACTTTTCAAAATACACATATTCCCATTTAGTCTAATGACATATTTTGTTTAAAAACGATAGGAAGTATGGTTATTACCCTCTGACCATTCACCAAGCCATTGTTTTCAATTATATAATTGTAATTAATTTCAATTGTGTATGCCTGCTGTAATTATTCTAATGGTATATTTTGAAGTACAGTATATATCAGCTAATGAAGAAGACAATTATTACAATGCCAAAGTCTGTGAATAATATTAAAGGGAAAAATCCAGTATTAAAATGTATATGAATACCCCTATAGAACAATTAGTTGTTGCCTAACAGACAAAATATCACAACATTTGGACAATGATATAATGATGAAAAAAACTTTTCAGTGTAGGCATTAAATAGAAAAGTGGGCCTACTACCTGCGACAGAGTGGGGACGGATGGCGACATTCCGCTGATTCGTGGCCATTAATTATTTTAATTTTTTTTTCATTACAATTTTTGCCTTCACTATTATCAAACTGTTATTTTTTTATTTTCAGGACCATTTGAAAACCAGTGCATTTAGCTTTATTAATTTATAATAGGGTATATGTCACTGAAATGCTATCCTGGCTAATTAAGTTATAAATAATATTACACAATGATAAGGAAAAGGAAAATTACCGATTTTGAAAGGGTTGTGTTTGAAAACCATACCAAAAGTCACATTAAAAATTATTTGTTCTAATGTGATTTTGGCTGATCTTTCTATTTATGTGAGTTATATTTGTAATATGAGTTTGGTTTTCAAACACATCCCTTTCAAAACTTCAAATTTTCCTATTCTTTAACACTGTGTAATTTGAGTAGTAGACCCACTTTTGATTGTGGACTCAACTTTCAACACATTTTACGGACTTATCTCGCCGTCCAAATGTTGTGAAAGTTTGTCAGTTAGACCAAAACTAATTGTTCTATTATATTTATCTATAGAAATTTTAATCCCGGAGTTGCCTTTTAAGCCAAATTTAGTTATGAACAACAGCTGACCAATCTGGAAACATTGTCTAAAAAAACAAAATTCACCAAGCATTTAACGCAATTTTCAACCGTGTCATACATCAGATTTTCGGGGGTAGGAGGTAATATACGTTCGTACTGTCCCAAACGGATTCTTGGTGGAATGAGCTTGAATCTGATATAAGTAATATTTGGTATGATTGGTTGGGTAGTTTTATCGAAAAAAAAATATATAAAACATATTAAATCAACAATTTACTATTATCGAATATAGAAGTGAACTACCGACGCAGCAGAGTGATTTGACCTTGGTTTGCTGAGTTCGGATAAAAAATGATAAAAACTGGTCAAAACGTTTTCATATGGACAGGGAGAAGTAACTCAGCCGAGAAAATAAACTGAACTAGAAATGAACTTGTCACTTTGACAAGTTAGCTGATCTGCAGTTACGTTTAGTTAAATTCACGTGTATACTATAATGACGTAGTCAAAATGCAAAATGAATGGAAAAGAATTGTGCTTTCCAGAAAGAGAATTGATTCCGCCATAACACATCGAATTTTAAATGAAATTCGACGAGTAATAACGCAGATATGCCGAAAATTAATACGATCGAATACCATTAAATTTTTACTACGTTAAATGAAAATGGAAATATGGCGACGTCACAATGACATATTTGCATTTGCCATACATGGAATCATATCTACGATTAATATTCTTTCAGAA
>JAOTQE010024602.1:0-10532 GCA_025631205.1 Nesometra sesokonis | reverse complement strand
AAGATTATATCTTGGAAATATAGATTATAAGCTTTAAATAGACACCAAAATTGTAATGATAGGATGAATTTGAAAATTTAGGTGTCATGTCCGGTTTCCATGGAATTGCCCATTTCGGAAATTGCATTGCCATCATTTAAATATACTCAACCACCCTACTTGTAAATTATGAGTTCAGAATCTGAAAAAAACATTCTGACAGGCGAAAGTTGAAATTAATCATCAGCCTGAAAAGGAATCCTTTAATGGAATTTTGGGGAAAAAATGTGTTTAGTTTGTCAGATCCAGAACTTGAACTTACAAACTCATGATGCGTACTTGGAAGCAGGTAGCGCAGATGTTGCGTTTCAGACTTCCAATCACGAGCACGAGGTCGGTGGTTCGAGGCCCACTCTGGTCGCTGTTTGTGTTCATGGGCAAAACACTTTTCACATTGCCTTTTTCCACCAAGGAGTATAAATGGGTACCTGGAAGGCCAATTTATGTGCTGAATACAGCTGCAACATTATGGAATGGATTGTATTTCATAGGCGTTTGTTCCAATGACTGGGGGTAGTACAGTAATTGTGAAGCGCTTAGAGGCATTGGCAATAAGTGCTAATGTCACATATTATATGGCTTGATACAGTACGTGTAGTGTTGCCAGTAGACAAAGCGGGAGAGGATAAAATGAGAATAACGATTTTCTTATTTAAATTTAAAATTTAATTAATTGTTCTTTGGGTTATTTCCAAACTTATTTCCAAAATTTCGTCAGAATCTGTAGTGTCAATTACTTCTTGAGTTATGCTGCGAACAGATAAACACACACACCAACAGGGATGTAGCTAGAACAATCAAAGGGTGGGCCAACAACAATGTAACGGTGGGTGGCATGATGACTAAAAACAGTATTTTTACCTTTTTCAGAAGCTTAGAGTGGGTAGAACGTTGAATTTAGACTGGGTGGAAGGCCTTAAAATAAGCTTTAGGGTGGGTGGAACAGTTTTAGGGTGGGCAGCCCCGCCCACCTTCACCCTACATAATTACATCCCTGCACCAACACAACTGAAAACATAACCTCACCAACTTCGCTGGCCGAGGCTACATTTCACATTTGTTCTTTAACAAAATGAGCAAGCACACTCATTCAATTGATTTTAAGCGTCACATTTTTAGGACGTATTGTGTGAATATGTACTGTGCTATATTACGGTCAAATTTCAATTTGAGTACACTACGGTCTCTTCAGGTATGCTACAATGCTTTGAGAATGTTGTTAAACAAGTCACGATGTTGTAATTGCGAGTGCAATGTTTGTAGAAAATTTGACTCCATCTTTTTTATGAATTTTTAAGGAAGACAATACATGGTTTTACAGTATGTTTTGATTATCTGCCATGTAAATTTAAATGCCTAATAATTTAAACTGTATAGTACAAATTTAAGAAACTTAACTGTTTGCAAGATGGAACAGTTTTCTGAGATAGTTGATTTATAAATACGTTTACTACTGTAAGTATCCTTTTTATTTGCATTTATTACTAAAGGAAATGTCTCTTTTGCGATATAAAAGAATGAATTTAATAATTCTTAAAAATAACTAATTAAAAAAAATTGCTAAAATTTGAAAAAAATTAATTGCGTATACTTTAGAGCGATGTAAAAAAACAACTTATTTAGTCAAATACTGTATCAAGAACTAGCGTAATATCTTGCTCTTTGGATGATTAATCAAAACAATTATGAATATCCATAATGAGGTTCAAGATATAATTAACCTAAGTCTTAAAGTAAACCGGTTTAGTAGCTCAGAAGCCATTATTGTTTATGTGTCGCGGATCTCCATATTGGTAATAACTAATTCAACGTTCTAGTTAAACCAGGCACCTGCAGTTTCACGGATGCCGCTTAAAAACAAGATTCAATTTGCTCGTCTCGTATAAGATCGATCGAGCTACTAGATTATCCTCAAGTCTTATTCTTCCTATGCAACTGGAAAGGTCACAGGATGTGAACTGGAAGGTTTGAAGAAACTGTTTTTATATACAGTATCTCAAGAAACAAAAATTACAGTTAAATAGTGAATATTACTAATTCACTACATTTTTATAAATTTGACAAGGTTTATCCAAATAGAGAAAAAATTGAATTTATAAATGTAATTATGGCATTTTAATACAGTATTCATAACTCAGAACCATCATTCTTCCTCCTACTTTAGGCATACAAATTTTGAAGGCAACGATTCTACTTTATTTTCTATTTTTGGATTTTCAGAAGAATATTTCAGTTTAATTAATTAAATTAGTTAATTATCAAATAATTACAGTAATGTGATGAGTAAAACAGTAAATCCTTCTTTAAGTTTAATAACGCCAAAGTTTTTTTTTTTGTCTACTGGACATGAATGACTACATAGTGAAGCATTAATGAGAAAAAGTTTTCTTTCCTCTTTTTACAAACTATACATTGAATTAGAGAATTAAATTCAAAAATTCAAAATTCTAATAATAATTTTGGGAATTTTTTGCAAGGAAATATTACTATTATAAGCCTAATTATTCTCCTCTGGAATCTCAAAGTAGATAAATATATTGAAATTCTGCAAAATAATCATTAAAATTTACACTTTGGGAAAGCGTTGTTGTATTGTAAAGAGTTTCCATTTAATTTTCAACACAGGCCATGTGTTTTTTTGACTGTTCTTTATTGCATTATTTATAACTGTACTGTAGCACTGCAGATATTTGTAATATTTGTTTTTCCATTTTGGATTATTTTTTAAGGCACCATGAACTGGTATGGAGTGTAAAAAACCAATACGGTAAAAAAAATGAATAAAAATAAATTCAGTAAAAAATTTCACCACAACTCAAATCCAGAGTGGTGGTGAAAAAAAATGACATTGTTTAGTTGGAAAACATCACTTTGACAAAAAAACTTTGTTTTACAGTACAAATAATGAGATTTGGGCAAAGACAAATTTATGCAAGTTGACCAACAATATTATATATTTGTGGTGGTCAACTGTTTTTAATAGTTAATGGTTTCCAACTTCGTATCTAAATTATGAAATTAGTAGATTACTGTAGGCGTATGAACTGAAATCGAAACCTTTCTCATTTGGCTATAAGAAATACAGTACAACTCTTTTGCCAAATTGGCTAAATGAAAATAAAAACTCTCCATTTTGTGACCATTTTTATAGGTTTCATTGTTTTTAAAAATATGGCTAAAGAATTTATAACTTTGCCAACCTTTAGTCAGTTTGGTTAAGAAAAAAATATCCTAGAATGAGTATGTAGAAGTTGTTTTAAGAGCCTTGATTAAAGAGCTGTGTTTTGTGTTTTCTCTCATTCATTCAAAATTTGACGGACACTGTTTTTGTTTGGCTATGATAATTCTAAATACTTTTTTTGGATGAATTGATAACATGATAATTCTAAATACGTTTTTAAGTTAAAGCGATTCAAGTACATTCCATACCTTGTTAAAATATAGTGCATATTAGAAATAACTGGCATATTTATTGAACCTTTTTGTGTACTTATAAGAGATTGCACAATCATACCATTCATTCAAGTTTACTGTTTTCAAATGTAGGGCTTGATTTTTTTACTAGCCCAGCGTACAATGGCTAGTGAAAACTGACACCAGGCTAGTGAATTTTAAATTTTACTAGCCCAGTTGGCTAGTAAATACAAGTGTCAAGCAGCCACTTTTACACACTGTAGATTAAGTTGCCACAGACATGGGCTATTTGATTGAATTGCTTGTGGGTTACTGTAGTGAAATGTAAGGAAGTCAGAGATTTTACCGGGACCCAATTTTACCCACTTCAGCCAACTAAAGCTCGACGAAAGAAGACAGAAACAGTTGGAAACTTGCAAATTATTAAAAGAAATGGTTTAATCCACAAGAGGACTTAAACCTGGCTGATCTTGTACTGTATGTTTGCAAGTTGCAAGTCATAGGTTTAAAGTAACAATCGACAATACAACAGTTTAAAAAATAAATAACAAACAGGCGAAACTACTGTACTTAACAATATTCACTCATGACAACAAGACGAGTTTTAGAAAGTAGCGAATTAAACAAATTCCATTCAGAATGATGGCCTATAGCCAGAGCCATTGAGATATGAGTACTTTTTAATCAGTATGAATATTAATGAGTAAAGTTGATGTAGGGGCTCTAGAATCTTTCGTGATTAATTCTTTGCATTGCAGTACTCTACTGGGGGTTATGGTAATCACAAATTCATTAACTGTGCATCCTTGGTACTACTGTAGTGGCATCAAAAACAATACTTGACTACACTGTACAACCCTGTACTGTATATAATGAAGTTTTTAAGATTTTCAAATTAAAAAATATATATATATGTTTTACCTTCGCACCCATATTTGTTTGTTTAAAAAGTAGAACTTACTGTACAGTACATCATGTAAGAGAACATGAGTTTTGAGAAAAAATTAATAAAAAAAATTACAGTATTTTGAGACAGAAAGTGTCTCTACATTAACCTGTCAGCCTTCTTGTGGATTATCGCTTCATGATTTGTAAACAACTGGCCACATTGACCACAAAGCAGGCCCAGACCAAAGGAGGCTCACCTGACCCAGGCCCACCTTTACTTGAATGAAAATTATTTTAACTTGAAAAACTTATTGTTTGCAATAAATTATCTGTGAAAATTGCCTCTCAGATACTCTAGAAATGCATCTTGTTTGAAAATTGGTTTGGGAAGGACTTTAGACTCTTAGAAACAACACAAAATTTGGTGTCGGGCCGCTCTATTTAGCATCGGGCCCCTCTATCCTGCTCTGCTGTATCTGCCCATGGATGCAAAGTCTTCACAAAATTCACCAAAAATAGCTAACTCTGCTGTCGTAATTGGATATTTACAGTATGATTTTTTGGGTAAACCATCTGAAAAAAGTTAAATACAGTGGATCTTACCTGTTGTTTCTTTCTCCTTGTTGGTGAGATATCTCTTTTTTTACTTCCTCGAGGCAAGGTACATGACTGCGCAACTGATACAATGGGAATGCCTGCTTTAATACCAGATATATCCTTTAGTCTGAGGTTAATGTTGTCCGAAAGATTTGGAGTCGACTCAGAAAGCAATAAACCTTGAGGTGATCCAGAAGAATTTTTTGTATTGCGGTTTGGTGATAACATGTATTTTCCAGAATTGTGTTCAGTTAAACTTATCGATCTCAATATTGTGTCACCTTTTGTGACAGTTGCTGAATCTAAAGATCCAGACTTGACAGTAATCCTATCAGGTTCACTAACAGCTCTCTGGTGGATAATCCTAATGAGAGGGGGCTTGTCATGCCCCAGGTTAAGTTTTATTGCCTCTTGGCTTTCAGTAGATTCAACAGTATTTCCTCCTCTGTTCCTTTTTTGAGACTTTCGTCTTTGAAGTTGAGGAGTGAGTATTGGTTGAATTGGCTCTTCTTCAATATGTAAAATTGGTTCAATATCACCTAAAATATTTAAACTAGTATTTGATTCAAAGTTTGAATTTGCATCTCCTTCAGGAGTTTGAATATTATCGCCATACATCTGTTTTCTTCCAGTCATTGCTGGAGTACTTGCAGAGGATTGTATGTTTGATGGGTAATGCTCATTGGCAATGCCTGAATTTCCATTCGGCCAAGTTAATGATTTCTTTTTCAATGATTTACCATTCTTTTCATTATCAATATTTGAGTTGATAACTCCTCCTGGTTTGTAGGAAACTTCTTCTAAGACATGTAAAAATCCATGATCAACAGTTTCACTGATAGAAGTTGCAAGACTTGAGTTGGAAAGACTACTCTCAGTACTGACAACACTTGCATAACCCGTTGTTGGAGTCTCAACACTTTCAGTACTCAATGTACCATGCAAATATGAAGTAACAGTAGTTTTAGGATGTCGCTCTGGAGTGGGATCACTCTTCCAACGATCATTATCTCCATTTGGAGAATAGTTATCCATAGGGGTTATATTCCCCAATGCCAATTTCCTACGTCGCCTTGAAATAGGCGTAGATGTATCTTCTGAATTTGTAAATTTAGGGTCATGATAATTATTACTGGATTTTTTCCCCATATCATGAGAAAGGTCTACATCAGTTTTGGGTTTTAACGGTTTTAACGCAGCACTAAGTTTTTGGAATTGACTGGGCGGTGTTGTATGTTCCAATTTCTGTAAAATTTGAGGTAATTCTGGTATTTTTAGGATTGATTTTTTAACATTCCTCTGTGGTGAAATCTGTGGAGATTCCTGGGGGTCTGATAGTACACATCCCTCATCTGAGAGATTCGTATCATAGGTGTTGATACTGGGTGGTTCTGAAGCAGGGGTTATTGGACGAGATAAATTACAAGGTGTGCTGTCTGCCGATGGTGATGTAGACCATGATGGAATTATCTGATTGCGTAACTTATTAGTAATATAATGTAAAGATCGTGTAGTTGGAAAGCTGTTTACTGAACCATCATCACTACTTTCCATATCTTTGTTTGCAGATTTCCGTAAAGACCACCTTAAACTGCTATAATCTGTCCTCAATGTTATTTCTCCTCTATCCATAGGGCTAATATGTTGCTGTGAATTGGTTTTACGCCAACCAAATGGTTGGGAAACACTGTGACGAATACCAGTATAATTCCGGTTTGCATACAAACCACACTCGGTATGTGCACTTGTGTCCGACATTGTACGGTGTAGTTTTGGATTAATTCCTGATTTTGAATGATTTGAGGATGAAATTTGAATTGGTTTATGTTCAAGTTGAAAGCCAGCTTCCATCTCGCATTCCATGTGTCCACGTTCATGTGAACTAGTTTCTAAATCTTTCAAAGTATCAACACTAGAAATGCTGGAACGTCTACTTGTTGACCTAGAACTCATGGGACTCAAGTCTTCAAATGACTGTAATGTCTTTTTGGTGACCGTAGCTAGTCTGGTAAGGGGAAGTGGTTTTGCTGGTTTAACTAGATTCATTGCTTTTCTGTTCAGTTGTTTCAAATCAGATTTGTTTAGTTGACTGTCTTTGTTATTGTAAGATTCATGATAATCATCCATTGATTTTGATTTAAATTTATGATGCGAACTGTAATCATCCTGAAGAAAATCATGGGATTCATTATATCCTTTC
The DNA here is from genome assembly GCA_025631205.1 of Nesometra sesokonis. NCBI lineage: Eukaryota > Metazoa > Echinodermata > Crinoidea > Comatulida > Antedonidae > Nesometra > Nesometra sesokonis. The sequence goes on along the minus strand of JAOTQE010024602.1, from coordinate 3,394 downwards.
ACATGCTTATTATCACTTGATTGTGTACTTTGACATTTTTGTTGATAAAGATGAAAAGGTTTTGCATCTTCCCCTAGCTTTAAATACCTTGGTAGTGTAGTTGCTCTTCGCTTTACTGCAGTTACATCACCATCATACGATATCCATCCCTGTTGTTGAACCGGTGACACATAATATGAATCTCTCTCACTAATATCGGAATAGTCTTTTCTAGATTGGAATTTGGAGGATTTGTTATCGTTGGTTTTTCCTCTACTCATCACTAATGCATCCTGTATGTCCGAGGCATGTAAGGAATCCATGTTTTGTTGATAAAACTCATTATGACCACCATTGGATAATGTTAATGACACTGATTCGTTCCCCTCAGCAATATCTTTACCTGCTTGAAGTTCATCACCAATCCACTCGATACCAAATTCACGAGCTAGTAAGTAGCTAGTGCTACCCCGGCCCCTGCTATGCGGCTGAGACATTACGAAAGTATTTTTTCGTCATTAATATTTCAACAACAAGAACGATTCCAAATAGAGTTTCAATTTAACGTATCCTCACCAACACTTGAAGGCTCGATTAGAAGTCTCAATTACAAGCCAGCTCGTCCAATCCGTATGCCAATTTAATGCTTCAGCGGCGCTCAGCTGCTGCGATGAACACTTAAGTATATGGCGGCCAAAATCTTATCTGCTTTCATTTGACATAAGTTGCATCAGTAGTCCCATTTTAAAGTCATCCGAAACACATTAAGTAGAATTTAAAATTGCAGAGTATTTGGTATCGGAACACATTATTTCGTTTTAAGATGACGGAAAACCAACCTTCTCGCCAGGTAAACACCAGCACGTCTTCCCTCACCGTGCACTTTATCGGATTTAAATCCAATGACAAACAAAACAATGCAATGAAGTTCCGCATCATTTCACCCAACCTGTTGAGAAAAAGCCATCGATGTGCAGAGGAAGTGAATTGCGGCCAAAATATATAATACTGTATATCATAGACAAAAGAAAAATAAAATTAATAAAATGTATTTCAAAGTTTGATTCAGCGTATTGTTTTTTTTATTTATTATTCCATGCTTTCTATTTTTTAGGCCTATTTAATAATGAGACCACACACTGTAGCTGGTAGAAGCTATTATAATTACAAATATTTAATGATTAAATCTTTCATCAATGTTGTTTTACATCCCGATCTCTTGGCATCGCTATTATATTTTTTATTCAATATAATTATAGCAATGCGACACGGTGATAATTTTACACAATACTGTCGTAAATATACTGTGAACGCAATAGACTTACTTACAGGACGTACTGTATAAGAAAGTCTCATCTCATAGAGGGCGGCATTGACATTATTTTCATCAAGGAAGCCTACTTTTACAAAAATACATGAAATATTTTTTTACTCCAAGACGTTTTTTGGCAGGGGATAATGGACCAGTGACACCGGGGTAAACCATACTCGTCTCGAAAGATGTACTAGGTTCCCTTATAGTGCACATGAGCCGTTGTGTACGGATTATACGAGAAGACTTGTTCCACCACCAGAACCATGTTTTGAGCTGCCCCGAACCCATGCTGTTGTTTCTACTATGGCTCACGTTTCATGCCTTAACCGCGCGGCCAAACAACTCACATACCACGGTAGCCATTACGAGAAGTGACACTGTACAACAAATTGCCACGCGTTGTAGTGGCAGGGGAGACTTAACAGGTTTAAGGCCCCCTAAATTTTTTTTTAGGTGGTTTTAATGGAACGATAATAAAAAAAAAGAACAAAATCAATCAATCAATTGCAAGTTTATTTTATTTATTATTTTTTTTGCTTGTGCAAACCAAAATGGGATTTAATTATTTATCTATGATTTAACAATGTTAGCGGAAATCTCGATTTATATTATATATGTATTATTTACTTTCAGCCGCATCTTTCCAGATTTATCTGTTATTTTCCCTGTTTAGGACCATCATTGTGTGATGCTGTATTTGACGGTTGTTTGTGGTCTGATGGTTATGACGCTCGCCAGGATAGCGAGAGGTCGTTCGAATCCCGTCGGAGGAATTTTTCACAAAATTTTCTTATGGGACTAAAATCCGTTGAGAGCTATGGTACACGGTTTACAACATCTAGTCTTTCTTTGAACACTGTATTTAACCTTCTTTAATTATTTATCTATGATTTAACAGTTTTAGCGGCAATTTCGATTTATATTATAAATGTATTATTTACTTTCAGCCGCACCTTTCCAGATTTATCTGGTATTTGCCCTGTTTGGGGGGCTATCATTGTGTGATGATGTATTTGACGGTTGTTTGAATCTGTTCAACCATATAGCCTTTGTGGTCTAATGGTTATGACGCTCGCCAGGATAGCGAGAGGTCGCAGGTTCGAATCCCGTCGGAGGCATTTTTTCACACAATTTTCTTATGGGACTAAAATCCGTTGAGAGATATGCTACACGGTTTATAACATCTAGTCTTTCTTTGAACACTGTATTTAACTTTCTTTAATTATCTATCTATGATTTAACAGTGTTAGCGGCAATTTTGATTTATATTGTAAATGTAGGCCTATTATTTACTTTCAGCCGCATATTTCCAGATTTATCTCGTATTTGCCCTGTTTGGGGCCATCATTGTGTGATGATGTATTTGACGGTTGTTTGAATCTGTTTAACCATATAGCATTTGTGGTCTAATGGTTATGACGCTCGCCAGGATAGCGAGAGGTCGCAGGTTCGAATCACGTCGGAGGCATTTTTTTACACATTTTTCTTATGGGACTAAAATCCGTTGAGAGCTATGCTACACGGTTTATAACATCTAGTCTTTCTTTGAACACTGTATTCAACCTTCTTTAATTATTTATCTATGATTTAACAGTTTTAGCGGCAATTTCGATTTATATATATATTTAATTTTTGTAGTGGCCTTATTCAACATGATGATACAAGATATCTCCATTGATCATGGAACTATTTTTTTTTCAGATCATCTGTCGTCGTTTGTAATTTTTGAACACACTAACAATATTAACACAAAAATTACGTTTGTGTCATTCCGTGATTTTTCATTCATTTCATTTCATTTTTTATTTAGTAAATACTGCATCTGGCCCACAGATTAATGCTATTTTCGGACATATATCATTTTTTTCTTATTAAACATTTTTTTTTCTATTTAAAGTACTAAAAGATGGATTTTCTGGTAAATCTCTAAATGAATATAAGTTTAATTTCGGTATATATATATATTTTTTAATGATTACACACTCATTTTAATTCTGTCTTTCGAATAATTTATGAACTATATCTTGTGAACGTGTATTTTCTAATTCTGATGTTCATGTAGCCTATACTTTTCATTCATTTTTTCCGACATTTCTTCCC
>JAOTQE010024591.1:0-10532 GCA_025631205.1 Nesometra sesokonis | reverse complement strand
ACAAAATCGCTTACCTTTTTCCTTTTTTTGCTCGTCAGAAAAAAATTGCCAACCACGCCCACCCGGAGTGGAAAAGTATGACTCCCCTTTCGGTGGATCCTGGATCCGCCACTGGGTGCTGTTTATTACTAATAAGCATAGACCCGTTTTTAAGGTCCGAGCAAAGCGCGATAGCGAACGTCGTAGCCTACCTGGTCAGTGGCGGCGCTAACGGGGGTGGGGGCTATGGGGTGGGGTTACAGGTGTTCCGTCGGGGAAAATTTATCTTGTCGGGGGTTTTGTAGATCCAGGCGCGGATCCAGGATCCGACGAAAGGGGGGGGCGCACTTTTCCAGTCCGGGTGGGCGTGGTTCGCCACTATTTTCCTGACGAGCAAAAAAAAAAAAAAAACAAACCTATTTTGGCCGTATTTTACCTTTTCTTGTAAATTTTTGACCCGGCGCACCTAAAATAAGGAGAGGCGCAACTATATTTTGATCTTGGATCCGCGCCTGAGTCTGAGCCCCCAACATAGCAAATGGCTTTAAAAAGCATGCAAAGTACGGCAAATAAATACGGGTGATTTTTTTTTTGCTTGTCAGATTGAAAACCGGGGACACGCCCAGACCTCAAACCTGCCTTAACTGTCGGGGGTGCCCTCCCTGTAAGGGGGCATTGCCCTGCCGTTGGGGAATTCCTGGAGCCGCCACTGTACATGCTCGGTCAAAAAACGCTCTACAATAAAACGGAATAATGACCAGTCGAAAAATGTATGTCCACGAGACTTGAAAAAGTTAAAGTTTTTACGTGATCGGCCAACTAAGGCTTGGCAATAGAACAACCTTTATAGAAAAATTAATGAACATTCGGAAACTTGAAAAAAAAACTATAAAAGATCGGTTGACAACAAGCTGAGTTTTAGTTTTCCGGAAACGTAGGCCTATTTTAAAACGTGCAATGGTCCGACCAGGGAACAGTAATTTAACTGTTCCCTGGTCCGGCCATCCAGAGGTGACAGAGTAAAAATTTCGCATCTCACCCAGGCAAAGATGGGCTGGGTTTAAACACTTTGAAAAGAATTTGAAATGCACAGTTTCCTTTCCGAGGATCTAGAGATACCATTCCAATTTGTTTCCTCCTCACAATTAAGTGGCTGACGTGAGTGTGGTTTTCTTGTTACATTCAAATATTAACACAGCGATGCCTCTATTTCTAACGCTTTGAAGAGTACTTTAAATTCAGTTTTTTCCCGTGCATTTATAGATACCATATTCTAAATTGCTTTCACTTCATCTCAAACCATTTTGTGGCTAAGGTGAGTGTGCTTTTTGTTGCTTTCAAATGGTGACACAGCCATGCCTCAACTTTGGTAAATAAACAAATAAATTATGACACCTCGAAAATATTTTTAAATGTAGTTTTTCCTCGAGCATCTACAGGTGTGATGTTCTCAAATCCCAACCATGGTTGGTCTAAGGTAAACCATCATCGTCGTCGTCGTCGCCGTCGCCGCCGCCCCGCCGCCGCCGCCGCCAACACCACCACCACCACCACCACCATCATCATGATTCAAGATATTGCTACTGAAGCCAGCTATGGGCTATTACCCGCTTCAAATTACAACAGTACACAAGAAAATACTTAACAATAAATATATACAGTGTAATTGTACATAACAATAAGTATATACAGTAAATGTAAAGGCGGGGATGGGGTGTTAATGATTAAAGAGAGCAAGTTTTATGTCTTTAACGGAAGGGTCAAGAGCAAGGTAGTGCAAACAGGGATAGGAAGAACGGTCAAACTGCAATCCGATGGCCACGAAGGACAAAAGAACAGGCGACGTTGGGGGAGACTGGAGTGCAAAGGCTGGTGAATGGTACGGGAAATTTTGGAAATAGTAGAGAGCAAAACGAATTTTTGTCTAGATTCAAAATTGGTGATCTTAAAACGAGTGAAAATCGCGTAATAATTAGAAGACGAGGCAGAAGAGTTCAAGTATATTGGCAAAAAGAATTCCAATACGTCTAAAGTAGTAAATTTCGCATTTAGGCAGAAGACCATATATTGAGCAAGAATATTCAAGAGTGGGCTGGATGTAGGATTTGTAAAGTTGGACTAAACATTCAAGACTAAGAGAGTGCTTAAGAAATTTTAAAATCGACTCCTTTCTAAGGGCTAACTTGTATAAGGAAATAATTTGGGTGTGCCATTTTAGGTCGTTCGAAATAAGAATTCCGAGGTATTTGATCATGCAATCATATCATCATCATCATCATCATCATCATCATCACCATCGTCGTCATCATCATCATCGTCATCACCATCGTCATCATCGTTATGCAATCATATAATCTTCATCATCATCACCATCGTCATCGCCATCATCATCATCATCATCACCATCGTCATCATAATCATTATCATCGTCATCATGCAATCATATCATCATTCATCATCATCGTCGTCATCATCATCATCATCATAACAATCATCATCATATAATCATTCATCATACAGATACAGAGATTTTTTAATTTGACTATTTGACACAATCCTATAATATTTGATCATTACATTCAGAAACATTTATGCAAAGTTTAAAACAAAATACAATTACTTTATACAAAATGCTTTATTCACAAATTTGAAATTTAAATCAATTAAATCTCTAATAATACTGTTACTGAACTACTGCAGTAACTAAAGCAGACAATTTTGTCAAAATGACAATAATGGTTTTTGAATAAAAAATTATAAACTTTTTTAATAATGTTTAAAAAAATAATTCTATAACAGAAGGTAATTGATTTTAGCCAGCACCATATACATTTGCTGCATATAATAAATCAAACACATTTTTTTTTGTCCTGGGATAAATCAAAATTAATATAAATACAAAAGCATATTTACAATCTTGTTTTTATAATTTCTGTATAAAACATCAGTAAAAATTGTTATTGGAAAAATAAAAAACTCTATTTATTACAGCTTTACAATAAAATGCTGATCTGTATCATCTTGAAGAATATTTGTTTTGTATTTAAATACTGTATACACATGTATTCCATTAGATCATTGGTTTTGTAATAAGCTTCAATTAAGTCACATTTTATTAATTTTTTCCCTTTATCTTATATCAATCCACAATTATTCAATTCGTCTCTTGACACTTATTGGTTCATAATCAGGGACGAAACATAGATTGTGAGTGAGCGGAGGCTTAAACTATGAACCAGGTGGTATGTGCTCCAAATTGATTTCCATAAGCAAAAAAAACTTTTTGCACTTAATGTGCCTTGCTTTGCAAGGCACATTAAGTGCATTTACATCTACATTACCACTTGGTTTTTATTAAAATTAAAACATTTTTCAGGTTTCTTTAAGCTTGTATTGTTAAGCCCCCTCACCACTTAAATCCGTCCCTGATATTCATTTATCAGAGTGTAGTGCTAACTGTTCCCTGATTTAATTGATTAATTTACACATTAGGAGGTACACTACTCTTCTATAACACCAGCAATACTTGTTAGACATGCTTAACATGGCCCAGAAAGTTGCCTCTTATTAAGTCTTGACTTATAAGAGGCCTGTAATTGTAGGTAGTTGGCAAAATTATTCTTTCAAATCAATCTGCAGTTTGCAACTTAGGCATCAGCAGTTTTTCATCTTTACACAATAAATAGAGACGTTTTGTTTATTTACTCTTTAAATATAGCATACCATGTACAACAATAAGGCAGAGAACGGGTGTAATTGATGTCATGTCATAAGTGGCTAAAAGGAAGTGGAGATGGACAGGTCATGTGATCAGAACCACAGATAACAGATGATCAAGAAAAAAATCAGAATGGGCACCCAGAAAAAGTTAAAGCATAAGAGGAAGACGAAAATAGAGGTTGCGAGATGACTTGAAATCATACAAGAAGTATTGGTCTAAAGAACATCTGACAGAAACCAGTAGAAGAGTTTAAGGGGAGAGGGTATCATGTTCAACAGTAGACTGATGGACCCTGAAGTAATTAAGTAGATTTCTTGAACATTATAATATAAGTTGTGCTTCTTGCAGTATTCTTAAGTGAAGTCCAGTTTGAACTTCAATGCTCTCTAATCGATCTTAAACATTATACTATAAATTGTGCTTCTTGCAGTATTCTTAAGCGAGGTCTAGTTGGAACTCCAATGCTCTCTAATCGTTCTTTATACTATAAGTTGTGCTTCTTGCAGTATTCTTAAGCGAGGTCCAGTAGGAACTCCAATGCTCTCTAATCGTTCTTCACTTAAGTATGGAAGCTCAATCATACCAATTCCTTCTTTCTCAAAGTTAGCAGCATATCTCTGTAGAAATGCAAGTGATACAATTCTTAATATTATATTACATAATAGATTGTTAATAGATAATAAATTTAAAAAAAAACAAAAAAAATACTAATATTTCTGTCATTTTTATATTTTATTAAACTTTTCAACTCACCTGATATCCAAGTTCCTTGAGAAACATTGCCAAAAGGGGCGGCTCCTCACCAAAAAATCTATAAAAAATGTAAATGAATATTAGTTGAAATATTATTTTAAACTGACAGAGGACGTGTGCATCCTTTTCCTTTGCTGGAGTTACCTCGGGTAGAGATCAATGATCACAAAAGAGTGATGAGAGATAGAAACCTTTCTAAAGCCCAACTCAGACAGCTTTAAAATGTTTAATATTTTCACGACGGGTCCCGACGAAACGAGTAGTCGGTTGGTAATTGACCAATCACAGGCTACCGGCGGAAGCAGTGAAGCAAATCCGTGGTACGAAAAGAAAAGCCAGCGAAATGACTCGGAGTCAAGAAGAGGGAGTGAAGGTTCAGAAGAAGTTTGAATTAATATGGCGGGATGAGCCATGTCTGTATGATACGAGTCATTATAGCAAAAAACATTTGCACCAAAAGGAGCTGGAGGAGTTTGGCGAGATGTTAGAAAAAAACTGTTAAGTCAGCCTGGCTAGGGGCCTAGCCTAGCTAGGCCTCTAGGCCTAGAGGCAGGGCCTATCAATATATCACCCCATACCCTAGCCTACTAGGTCGGAGGCCTAGAGCTACTTCAGGCTAGGCTATGTACACCATATTCGCCTGTTACGTTTTTTCGTATGTCGTCGGCGACGTCGCTTTCATAAAATCAATAAAAGCCAAAGCAAAGGCTAAGCACAAATTTTTTGTTATCCATCACGGTGGACATCTTTATTCTTATTAACACATTTGATCAGACAAGTCATAGTTCGTCGCGTCTATCTGAGTTGAGGTCGTCGATCCCATGAACTGTCATTCGAATTTGAGCCGATTAACCCCAATGATAAATCTTGTCTTCAACTCGTCTTCCGACGCTGTCTGAGTTGGGCTTAAAGATGTTTTAAGTTTAAAAACTCAATTATTTCAGTACTCAAGCACATACCTACCTTATATAATCTTAATCGTTTGTGAACAAGGGAGTTTTAAATGTGTGAAACCTAGTATTATCTGTCAATCAATTTTTAAATAATTGATAAGATTGAATTATTTGGACAAAAATGATTGACAGTAAGTTTGTTCAGTAAATGCCAATCATTGAACCATTTCAACTTTCTTTACTCATGAAAGAACTTTTTTGTAATAGGTCTATCCAGGTCTCTAAGAATGTGCAGTCAAATTCCGCTCAATGTTGCTAGTATCTAATGTAATTAGTAGCTAATGTATGCCTGCCCCCTATGTATGTATTATTTATTTTTGGGGTAAATTTTAGAACCGACACACTAATATAGGGGGGGCACAACTATGTTTTACTGATAATAGGGGATGTGCACTGGCTGCCCCCCTCCCTCTAAATCCGCCCCTGCATTTTCAGTGTAAAGGCACTGATTTCCAAAGTGGTTCAGTATTACAAATTAAAGACAACATTTCTAAACTGTTGAATCTACTGTCTTGAGAATTAGATGACTGAGCCCTCCATAAATTAAAATAACCATCTCACAATATATTGGAGGGAAAAAGTTTTAATTCACACCTTAAATCGTTCACTTTTTCAATGGTAAGTAGGCTATTTACTGTGCAAGGTCATTGGATTCATCCAGAGGTCGTGAGGTGTTAATAGCTGAAAACCACTGGTAGAGAGGTAATCTAACATTCGTTTATCAAAGGAGGGTAAGCCTAATGGGTCATAACTACATACAGGACATGTTATAGATAAGGACACATCAGAACTTCTACAGAGAACTAAAGGATGGTGACTGGTCTGTCCGCTGACAACATATCATAACATGCAATGAGATACATTTATTTTGTGGATGAAGAAAAGTTATCTTATCTTATCTTACATGTCATGTCAGGATTCAATTTTTCAACATAAATTATGTCATCATCATTAGTGATGATAACAAAATATATGTCGAAATATTGAATCCTGATTGAATCTCATTGCTGGGAGAATGTAATATACTTTCTTACAATATAAAATCTTCCCTGTGATTATGATAACCACACCATTACCCATTACTACGTACTTTGTAAGTTTTTTTATTCTCTGTGGATTAGCACATTGGGGTAGTATTGGTCGGAATTTTGGTGATGATAACAGTTCATTTACATTCATCATCTGCATATCTCTTAATTGATTTACTTCATGCCTCAGTGATTCCACTTCTCGTAGTACAGAACTTTGCGTGCGTAATTCTGATGAGAGGTGAGCGACACTCCTAGCTAAGGTAACAACGTGTGACTCCACCCGAGAAAACCTTTTGTTGACTGATTTGATATCACGTTCTCTTTGTTTAGATGGACGACTGCCAGCTAAAAAAAAATAAAGATAAAAAAGTAAAATAATTTTTGACTTATTGAATGAATTTATATGCAAATAAATACAAGGCAATGGTTAACAATTAAACCTTTTCCAGGCATTTTGCTTATCAATTTGGAACAGCACCAAGCGTGTGGAGGAGTGGGCCATGGTCGGTCCTGACAATTCCTGAAAATTTCAAGTAAACCAGCCAATATTAGAGTAGATGGACATATAGACAGAAAAATAGAGGGATGAGGGTAGAAAAAGCTACAATAGATAATATAGATGGCAGTATACCAAAAAAAAATCTTTCCTATGAAAACTATATTTTTAATAACTTTAAATAAAATTGATTTAATACACTAAGACAATAATTAAAATTAATTTTCTCTACTTTTTTAGTTACTTGTTAATTTTATTATATTAAAAGGACCACACTACTGAATAATAATAATAATATTTACTGAGCGCATATCTCCACTAAAGTGCACATGGCACTTGTGAAACTGTGACAAAGCTTATTTTTTATTAAATCTAAGGCTACCAGAAAAATTACCAAACCCACATCACTGCTTCCGTTTACCATCAAACTGTCATGGTTTATCTTTGGTGTAGAGTACCAAAAATAAATCAAATCTATACAAAAATGATAAATACAAGACATATTTACATTTAGACTTTGTGATCCCCCTGGGGGTTGACGGTTTACTCCAGTGTCTTCTTCCAAATACACCTTTCTTTGAGCTATTCTCTGCCTGCTTCTCAGCACCAACAAGTTGTATAATTTCTTTGTACATGGTTTCCAATGCTAGTAGCTGTGTTCGTATACTATCGGCATTTATCATCAGTGGTTCTTTATTCTCCTGCTCACTGACATTCTGTACCTCACTGGCATTTCTTCTTGTATCCATCACACTCTCACTAGCGCTATCCTCCTGGTCCTCATCTTCCTCTGTTTCAACTCTTTTCTTTAATACTGGAAATTAAAATATTCTTTATTCATTTAACGTGACACTCTCATCTACTACTACAAGAAAACTACAACATTTAATATTGATTTCAAGCCAAAAAAATTATGTCCTCCACCCTACCAACCCAAAATCTTAAAATCTGGGTAGGAGATTCTTTATAATTACATATTGCCAGGGTTTTTTGGATAACTACATAGAAGTAGCTTAAAATATGTTAAATATACAAAGTTTAAGAAATGCATAATGTTATCACAGTCTACAGAGTATAAATGAAAATTAAATCAAATTACAGAAAATGTAGTAAATTGGGGTCACTAAAAATAAAACTTTTTCAAGCACTATCATTATTATATAAATTAAGTTTGAATGCAATGTGAATGACACTGTCATCTATTATTTATCCATCTACCAAAATGTTTATAACACTAAACATAAATTTATTAACCTTGTAATCTTATATCATAATAAACATACAAAATCTATTCTTTACTTTAAGTTTAGATCCAAGATGGATATATGTAAAGCTTTTAAAAAATATGTAAATTAAAATAGTTTCCATAAAAATGTTATGCTCACCTCTACGCTGTGAAAATGACAAAAATGATGGCTTGCGCCTGGTTTTATGTTTTGGTTTCTCCATTGGCTGAGATCTTAATTCAATCAAGTTCTGTTTTCTGTTATTCCCTGAGTTAGCCAGCTTCGTAAGTCTTTCTTGCATTGATTCCGGTAATCCACCAATACTTAATGATCTACGACACCTGTTCATCACTGGAGAGCTACCGACAGATGAGGGCGGTGTGTTCCCTGGTGATAGTTGAGGTAGAGGAGGTGTATGTGACCTCGATGAGCATTCACTTGGCTCATAGTTCAAGTCGAAATCAGGTGAATCATCGTAATAATACTTGTTACCATTGGTAAATAATTGATCACACCTTGATTTAGCATCATGCTGTACCATTGTTTGGACAGCATATGGAGTACTGTTATATCGAGGAGCTGGAAAATTGTCATGGTTTATTGAAGGGCTAACCCTTCTTAAATTTGGGTCATCATAAAATGCGATTCGTGCCTGCATAGAATCTCTTCTTTGGCGAAGTTGGGCCATTTTGGAATCATCAAATTCACTGTGGTTTGGAATTTGATTAATGAAAGGAAGTTTTCGTTTATTGTCTTGGTTCATTTCTAAAGCAGATTCTTTGTATTGGTCAGTCTGGTGGTTATAATCCCTCGTCTCTCTTTCACCGTTATACTGCTGTTGCCCTTCGTACTCCTTCCACCAGCGGTTTGATCTCACTGCTCCGACATCTCTGGTGATGTCTGGTGTCTGCCTGCTGATGTGTTCCTGGTAGCTTGGTAGATATTTTTGATAGTGTCCATCTTTGTTAGGGTACATAGGATTCAAATTCTGTTAAAATGAAGTAAACATTAATTTATAATGATAGCTGATATAATAATTTTTGTAAATTCAACAAACTTCCTATTGAAATTTTCTGCAAGTGGCAAATCTTGACCATACCCACAATTCAATTTGTCGTTTGATTTATTATGATCTCTTTACTACATACATGAACCATGATGTACACAGGATGAATGACTTCATATCTTTTTTGAAAGCTGCAACTTGTTTTGAGATTGCAGAAACACAAGGAGAGCAGTAATGGACTTGAAAAATGACCAAATAAATCACTTAGAACACCAAGTACCATCGGCTGACTGAGCTAAGCGTATCCAAGGTGGATACTGGTTCTTATAATAACTTACCTGTGAAGTTTGGTAGTGGGTTGTTATGATCTGGGTTATACCAAGGTGGATACTGGTTCTAATGATAACTTACCTGTGCAGTTTGGTGTTCTGGTATGGGTTATACCAAGGTGGATACTGGTTCTAATGATAACTTACCTGTGAAGTTTGGTAGTGGGTTGTTATGATCTGGGTTATACCAAGGTGGATACTGGTTCTAATGATAACTTACCTGTGCAGTTTGGTGTTCTGGTCTGGGTTATACCAAGGTGGATACTGGTTCTAATGATAACTGTGAGGTGTAGTAGTGGGTTGTTATGTTCTGGTCTGGGCTATACTAAGGTGTTTACTGGTTCTAATGATAACTTACCTGAGATGTTTGTTAGTGGGATTTTATGTTCTTGTCTGGGTTATACCAAGGTGGATACTGGTTCTAATGATAACTTACCTGTGAGGTTTGGTAGTGGGTTGTGATGATCTGGTCTGGGTTATACCAAGGTGGATACAGGTTTTCATAATAACTTACCTGTGAGGTTTGGTAATGGGTTGTCATATTCTGATTAGAGTTATACCAATGTGGATACTGGTTCTGATTGGCTTGGCTGTAGTTAGGATATGTTGAGTTTAACCTGACAAAAAATACAACAGTTTTTAAGTTTGTGATTTGCTAGGGTATCTCTAATAGGTCAAAAATGCAAAAATACAATTTTTGTAAATGACTGTTAATTTCATTTCACTGTTAAATCAACAGTGCATCATACTTCCTTGATCATAACTACTGTATTGCATCTTAAGCATGCTTCAATTTACTTGCTGTCACATTGATTTTATTGTTTCCAAGTGTAACAGGTTACTTGGTTTTCTTTTTCTTTGGAGGCATTGCAGACATATGGATGATAGTAAGGCTTTAATTATTTTATATAAATCTTTAGTTAGGTCAAACCTTGAATTTTGCAGTGTTATTTTTAATTCCATTTCTTGTTCTCAGTCTGCCAGATTACAACGTGTACAAAATAAGTTCTGTAGATTTTACTCTCATAAATTTGGTTT
>JAOTQE010024580.1:0-10532 GCA_025631205.1 Nesometra sesokonis | reverse complement strand
AACGTTCAGACTTTCGATTAAGCCGGCCCTGAGGCGGCCCTGGGCCGACGTAACTCTCATATGTGAAAGGGCTCATAAACACTATTAACTTCTCTGCCTGTGCCCAGACAGAACCGGCTTCCATGTTTGTAAAAGAGGCGGTGTCAGTTGATACAGTATTTTTAAAAACCACTTAAAAAACCATCTTTTTAATTCAAAATGATCGGGTTTTTTTTGCTCTTGAATGTATTTGAGCACTTTGAGATTTTATTATATTGTTAGTATCATCATTATCATCATCATTATTGTTATTGTTATTAATATTGTTTTCTTGAGAAACTTGAGAATATTGTTTCCGTTTGGATGAAATAAAATATATCATTATGTCATAAAAATTAAAAACATTCTATTTTTTTTCCAGGTGATTGAAGTACAAATTTTACCCCAGGATGATAACTGGGGTGATAACACAACCGCCATTACTGGAACCTCAGATCGTTCATCAATGGACGACCTTACACGCATTGCCAAAGGTATTGAAGACAGCGTAGGGTTTGACTGCAGTCGTTATTTTGTATTATTAGTAGCCAGTATATTATCACTTATCGCATTTCTATCACCTATTGCATTTGTTGTGATACCGCAGATTATGTGGAAAGATGAACTTTTACCTTGCGATACCTCATGTGAAGGTCTCTTCATAAGTATGTCATTTAAGTTACTTATACTTCTCATTGGGAGCTGGGCATTGTTTTTTCGAAGACCAAAATCCACACTGCCACGTATTTTTGTATTTCGCATGATGCTAATGGCACTAATATTTATATTTCTTGTTACGTATTGGTTGTTCTACGGTGTACGGATTATAAGTAACCGTGATTTTGATTATGAAGGAATTGTTCAGTATGCAGTTTCACTAGTCGACGCCTTAGTGTTCATACATTATGTTGGAGTAATATTACTTGAATTAAGACAACTTCAAACTTTGTACACCCTAAAAGTGGTACGTTCACCGGATGGCGCCAGTAGATTTTATTCTGTAGGACAACTGAGCATTCAACGAGCAGCTGCTTGGATTTTGGAGCAGTATTATCGAGACTTTGGAATATATAATCCTCACCTATTACGTGTTCCAACATCCCGAATCGCAAAACGACTTTCAAATTTTAAGTTTTATGATGTGGATGGTCCCGGTAACAATACAACAGAAAGGTCGCGTGCTATTATGGCAGCATCAGCGCATCAGAGAGACGCACGCCGTAATGAGCGGTTTTATGAGGAAGAGGATTACGTACGTAGAGTTAAAAAGCGGCGAGCGAGACTTGAAGTTGCAGCTGAAGAAGCTTTTACACATATCAAACGTCTACATCAAGATAACGGCCATCATCAAATAATGAATCCAACAGAAGCAGCTCAATCAATCTTCCCGTCATTGGCACGGTCATTGCAAAAGTATTTGCGTGTTACGCGACAGCAACCAAAGTGGTCTGTAGAGAATATTATAGAGCATTTAGCGACATGCATTAGCTATAATTTATCTTCAAAAGCTTTCCTTGAGACATTCCTTCAACCTGGACCTTGCATTATTGAATCTCAACGCCAAGAAACAAACTGTGAAAACTGGGAACTTGTGTCGGACACTGTTGTCTCGCGTCCGTTAAAAGCGAATCATACGTTCCAGTTGCGACAAGGTGAAGTCATGCTGCAAGTATTTGTTATGAAAACACCACACTTCAGAATGTTTGAAGAAGCCTATGATTATAAAAACAATAAGTTTACGTTGCGACTGCAATCAGAGACGTCTGTTTAATTGACAGTGTTAAATTAGACAATAATGATTTTCATAGCTGCAGACATTTTTCAAAATTAATCAGTCAAGATTTAAATTCATAATGATTGTGCTTATAATTTCAACATTTCCTTCTAAAAATATTTGTAGATGAAAATTATCTATCTGTATAAAAATTAATCTTTGTAAATCTTGTAGAAAAATGTAAAAAATGATAATTGTTTTATTAGAAATGGTCATTGGTGAGGTTTCGCTAATATACGAAAACGAATACGTCATAAATTCTAGTAATGTTTGAATACAACACCTTGAATATCTGTCACAGTTGGTGAAAATTTAGGATGATCATCAACAATTCGTAGGTGGAAAATTTGATAAATTTTTAAACACTTATAGCAACTTTAAAAAATGGAAGTTTCGTATTTCGTAAATTTGCGAAACATCAATAGTGAGGTTTCGCAGATTTACGAAATATGAATACGAAAACGGATATGTCATACATTCTTGTAACATTTGAATACAACACCTTAAATATCTGTCACAGTTGGTCAGTATTTTATCGACAATCATCAACAATTCATACGTAGAAAATTTGATATATTTTTGAACACATTTAGGAACTTTCAAAAATTGGAGTGTGACGTATCCGTTTTCGTATTTCGTAAGTTTGCGAAACCTCGCTACTATTGGCAGGTCCAAACCAAAGGAGTGGAAAAAAATTGAAAATAAAGTTATTAATGGATTATGAAGCTACATATTATTTTAAAATATTAATAATAATAATTTGACATTTATAAAGCACCTGTTAAAGTCACTACCATCTCTTGCCACCGGTGTTGTGGACCTGATGTTCACGCATCATGTCCCCATGCAAAAACAAAAAAATGAGTTTCATTTCGATGTTTCCTTGATAAATTATGAACAATCAAAGTTCAAACGTTTAGAATGTCAGTTTTGAGCAAACTGCATTTTTAAATTGCTTATCAGTATACTGTGACTAATCTCCTGGTTATTTTAAATTGCATTTTTGATAATTTCTTAATCATATATCTGAAAATTGTTAATATAATATCAAAGTTGGATGTTGTATTTTTTTTTAGATAAATTAAATGAAATAATAAAACATCTGACATTTTCTTGTTTCTACCTAATTTGGAAAACTAGCTTTGTGACCTACTCTCTCCTTTGGCTTGGCTCTGCCACATATTATCATTTTACAGTACATAGTAAAGTTTCTGAATTACTTAACTCTCAAAATTATCTGTATTTGAACCTCCAGTAAGCAACCACTCACTTGAATATTTGATCTGTGTATGATAATTCTTGTAAACAAGTGATATTTGGCCACTCACTGATTGTCCTGTTAGTTCGGTGAATTTGGAACTTGTAAAGAACCACTTCACCCAAGTATCACTTCCAGTATGACCACCTTGTGTAAGCGACCACTCATTCAGAGTCCTGTTAATTCCAAATGTAAATTGGGTATTTGATACTGTATGTCTTGTAAGCATCCACATGCCGTAAGTGACTACGACCACGTTTTTACCTGAAATTTAGATTTTTGTAAAGATAGAGTTACAGTTCACATGTTAGTCACGACCTTTTAAGTTTAGCAAAAAAAATGAGATAGAAATTGTAGTCCCTCTTAATGACCAACTCTCAATCATAAAATATTAATTATTGAGGGTGGTTTCTCACAGGAGATTTAACCATTATTGTGTGAAGTTGAGTAAACCTCTGAGAACCGAAACTAATTTCACAGTAAACCGAATGCTTTTGAAATTCCCAATATCAATGGGGAGTAGGTAAATTTGTCGCTCTCTGAATGTAACTATCTGATAACTCAACAAAATAGACTGTTTGAATTGTCGGTTGTTGGTAGTGTTTACTGTAAATAAAATCCAGTGGCTGTAATCGCAGTAGATTTAATCAAGAGAATATTTGACTAAGACCGTGGTTAACATTCCAAAGGTAAATTCTTACTATTGTTCACACATGGATTTTTTAATGTGGTTAGTTTTACCATAAGATTTGGTAAAATGTGTCAAGTAAACCTTTTATCCAAGGTCAAAGATCATGGGTGATTGCCTAACAGACCAATGAGGACAATTAATTAATATAATTCAGAAAGTTTACCAGAGTTGTGATGTTCTCATTGGACTTTCCTGCTTGGTTTAAATCTAACCTGATTAATTTTGTTAGGTAAGCTGGGATCGGTTAAACCACAGATCCTATATACAGACGGATAAGAAATCATCTCCACCAGCTTTTATGACCCTATCTCTTGTACACTAGAGCAAAGGATTTTCCGAACGATACTGATACCCATGCAGTCATGGAGGTATAGTATTAAAATACCTCCATGCAGTGCATTATAATGGCAAGAAGTCCTCCACAGATGAGGTCTTTAAAAATGCCCACTGGCTATGCATTCTATAAGCGTAGCTCAGTAGCTTACGCTAAACCAGGCTTTGCAGGAAGCACAAGTTACGCTCCGAATTAGTGATTTACGCTAATCGCCGGCTAGTTCAGACACAAATGAGGCTAGTTGTGGCAAACCCACCAAGTTGTCGCACAGGAATTTGTTGAGAAATAAGCCAATAAACAACAGGAAATATAAACAAATACAAAGGAAATTTGTGTATGTTTTGTTCAATAACTTCAGATATACATGTCCGATTTTGATAATTGACCCCTCATTTTAAAGCTTACGAAAAGTCTAATATGGTTGTAACAATATCTCAATTTTCAATTTTCCTACAACTTGGTGGTTTTGCTGTGTCATGCCTCAAATAATCGTACGCCGCGTACGTTACGCTCCGCTTAATCGTTGAGTCTGAACATACCTTAAGTGATTTGCTTTATGTCTGTGCCTGACAAAAATACTGGTTTCTCATCTGTTTTTTATTGGGATCTGTGGTTAAACTAACCATGCAGCAGAAGTAAATTTTCATTCAGGTGAACTATTGTGATAAAACTAGCCAGAAAGTTAATAAGTTTTACCAAAAAAAGTTGAGTGTGATTGTATCTTTAGTGTCCCTGCACATTAATCTGCTATGTTTAATATATCGTATAAATCAAAATTTTCCTACTGGCTTACTTTTTTATTGAATGGGCATTATTCCACATCCATTGTAACCAACTCGTCATCTGTGGTTAAATGTCTTTGCGACATCATCTGTTTTGTTAACAGTCAAATTTGAGAGACATCTCGATGGGTTTTTTATAGTCAGATGAAATACACCTGCCAAATTATGGAAATGACGGAGATAATTTGACCTGACAATGCATCTTGGATTGGATGTTAAATATTGCTCACTCAAAAAAAAAGTCCAGTAGAAACGTTTTAATTTAATGCAGTCTAATTACCTTGGTGATTAATCTAATTATTATTTTGTTAGTAAATAAATTCTTTACAACTTATACTTCACTACTCTGAAAATCGCAACTAAACACTCTTAAATAAAAAATGGTCTCAATAACAATCCCCTTCAGAAGTTTTAAGTATCATTTGTTTTCAAAGTTAAAAGTGCTAATGCATAGAGGCCAAATAATTATGTAGCCGAATTTTAGTGTCGTAATTGTTCAGCAAAATGTTAAATTTATCGGCAGTGGCATCACAGAGTTTGTGCGGCTCACGAGTCCTTATAATTTTGCTTAACAAGCATTGTTATTAAGCGGCATGAGAAAAAAAACTGAAGATGCTGGGTGTGGGGAAGGGGCTTGCACTTGTGGTCACACGACATGGATAGAGTTTGGTAAAGTATGAACCATAATAGACCCTACACAAAAACTGCAGTGACAACATGATACAGATCTAAGATGCTGTTTATGTATGATGTCAGACCAATGTTTTTCCAATGTTGAAACTGTCGGTATCCTAATATTGAATGTAATTATAAAACTATGCCTAATAGCTACAGTGTTGGGGTCCCTACTACGCACCCTCTGCCAGCACCCAAGAATAATGCCACTGTTTCCCAGCATATTTATTTCAGCACTGTGCCTGAAAATCTAAATTTCTATTTTAATACTCGGTAGGAATGAAAAGTGCTACAAAAAGAAATGGTCTTATTTATTTAAAATTATATTATATAATTATATTTAATGTGTAAATATATAATTATTATTTTGATTACTTTAATGTTTTTATTCACTCCATTATCTATTACAGTAGTTTAGAACCATATTACTCATATCTGTATATTATTACATGAATATCAAAATATCTACTGACAATAATTTAGTGATGACTTCATCCTAATGACTGAAGAGTGTGGCTTGTAGAAAACATGTTTTTGAGT
Organism: Nesometra sesokonis; assembly: GCA_025631205.1. NCBI lineage: Eukaryota > Metazoa > Echinodermata > Crinoidea > Comatulida > Antedonidae > Nesometra > Nesometra sesokonis. The sequence goes on along the minus strand of JAOTQE010024580.1, from coordinate 4,460 downwards.
AAAGGCATTCCATAAATTGCTAAAATTAATTTTAACCTAATTTTAATATCTTTTTAAAATTTAACTCACTAGGTAGGGAGAGGAAAATTGAGCTTCAGAACTGGCGTATGCAAAACATTGTGACATTTGCCCCATAGCTGCAATGAACAGGTAGAGGTATTGGCCAATAAAAAAAATCCTGTTCGTACTGTTTCAATCCTATAAAACAAACTTATTTTTATGATTTTTATCATTTCAATTTTTTCCAAAATTATGAAACCAATATTTATATATTTTATGTAATTTTATATAATTTTATATTTTTATATTTTAAAAATGTAAATCAAAATTAAGGTAACATTATCAAAATATACTAACAGAAAATGGATACTTTTTGAGTTGTATGTTTTTAAATTGAAAGAATTGAAACTTCAATAATAATAATCAACTTCAAGTAAGAAAGTATAATGCAGTACACCAAGCAATGAGATAGCATGTACTGTATCTCATGCTGGAGTGTGCATTATACTTTCTTACATCAACACTAGTTGTTCATTGTTATTTTTAAATACTGTTGCTATTGACCATGCTATTTAAAACCTAGCCTTTATTGAATCAATAAAACAATTTTTAGGCAGTGTTGAACAAATTGCCTTTGAGTTTTGTGAATTCAGAAGCTGTCTTCAGCCTCTGCAGGGCTGCATCTAATTTCTTCAAACACTCATCACAGTAAATTTCCAGTATGTGAGGTCTTACCAGAAAATGAGTCTCATGGTAGGAAAATCCAAAATTGAGGTATTGGAAACATCTAATAGAGAATATTATAAGCTGTTATCTGCTTTTTAAATGACATTGGATAAGTATGAGCATTTGAACTTTCCATGTACAAAAACATAGTTTTTAGAAAATTTGACCATAAAGTAAACCAAGTATAAACATTTAAGACTATAAGTTTCAGGAAATCTGCATGAAGGACACTTTCCCTCATAAAAACTGACCTAAAAATATAATGAAATAGCTTAGTACTCATAGTTGATTAAAACTATATTTCTTAAAAAGTTGACGTCAGAACTATTTTGGATATTTTTTCAATTTGCTCTCACCAACGGTGCGACTCATTTTGTGATGAGACCTCACATATTCCCTGCACCATAAAAAATATTTGCTTAATGTTATTTGGATTTATTGCTTGGTATTGTCTTCATATATTAAAAGTTGTAGAACTTCAAGCAGGTAGAAGATTAAAATAAAATATTTTTTTTTAGCAAGATAAATCTTAAACTTGCTGTTGCCATGAATGCTTCCGTACCATTTTAAAGACTCAATACAAATCCTCTTTATGTTTAGGAAACCTGTTTGTTGGTTATGCTAGTTAGAAGACATTACAATTTGTGTTCCACAATGTTTATTTTTTTATTACCTAAGGTATCTAATTTACATATCATGTATAATTCAGTAAATATTTAGTACTGATGGCTATTTTTATTCAATGATTAATTTAATTTTAAAACCAGTTTTATGACCACGTTTATTTTTTGTTTAAAAATATTTTGTACAAAGATGAAATAAGCCAAACGATGTATATAACATTTTTAGATGAATAATAGAAATGTGTTTTTGTTGTATTTACTGAAATTATTGTAAGATTATTAGAAATGTGTGAAGGCCATGAGGCTGTATATACACACAATAGAATAAATATGTTGCTGGATAAGACAATACTATTGGTATCACCTTTCTTAAGAGTTGTACTTTGTTCTTCAAAACAAGACCTAAAGAACTATATTTTCCAGGAGCAGATTTAGAGTGTACACGTCCGCCGCGCACCCCCTCTCATATCGTCTACATGTGCACTCCCTCTACTACGTGTGCTGCCTCTATAATTTTGCCCAAAGAATAAGATACCAACTGTATACAACTACAGCATAAGATACTTGAAATACATGCAAATAACAATTTAATTGCTTATTAAATATGAAACTCTGGACACTCCCAACTGGGTAGGAATTTTGCGCCCCTCTTTCACATGATTCTGATCCTCTCCTGTTCTCCATCCTATTTGAAATTTTAAAGAAGGGAGAGAGCAGGAGTTAAAAGTAAAACTAACATTAAAATTCCATGTAAAAATTGTTTAACCTAAATCAGATAGGGGTATATCCAGGAATTGGGTAAGCGTGGAGCTCAAACCACATCACTTTTTGAGGAGGGGGGGGGGGCCCTTATTTCCTCAAGGGAGCTTTAGACCTCAATCTTCATTCTTTATATTTTTTTTCAATTAAACTTTATTCATTCAAAGGTTAAAACAATTTGACATTACATTATTAAAATAAAAATAGAATATAATACAATGAAATGAAAAGGACCCCAAAAAAACTCCAAAGAGCTTGTGAAAATAGGCCCTATGAAGAATATATTAGTTTCATGCATTTAAAAAAAGTGATAATATGATAATAATTTACCTATCAGTGGGTGCTTGAACACCTCCCCTTGATTGGATTGGTTTCACCGCTGATCCAAATGACCACTTAATGACCTTTTACCAAATTTCGGATCAGCATGGCTGTAGTATGAAGTCCAAAAACCCAGTTGGACGTTCCTACATTATCTGACCATTTATAGGAAAACGGACCAGTAGTATTTTAGATATAGGAGTAAACAGACAAATATAGTATACAGGCAGATAGATAGAGATGCATCCCATTGTTGTGCTTCACCCCATGAGGCGAAAGTATAAATAAATCATACTACTACCATACCTCCATGCTAATTTACTAATAATGTAATGTTACACACTGTATAGCAACTGTGAATTCAATGAATAACTGTTGTCAAGGTAACAGTCTGTTTATAAATAACCTGTCAGAGGTTATCAAATTCGACATATACCATCTGGAACTGAGTACGGTTATCAAACAAATAAGCACTTAAGCAGAGTTAAATAGAGAGAACTAGAGTCAATATCATATAGATTCGTATCCAGAATTCACATGGTTAGGTGGATCAGCACTAAACCTCAGGAGAACCTAGATACAGTTTAAACAAACCGTCGGCCAACGAGTAGAAGAGTCATCTCGTCTGACAACCACACACAGGGAGCGGCGGTTTAGTCGTGCGACCGTTGGACGGCGCAGTGAGTGCCCGGCTTAAAAGACACATTAGAGTCCATCAAAGTGTTCCGTTTTCCAAATCAGCCTGCTTGATTTCAAAGTTCAGACTTACGAGCGAAGCAAGCAATCTAGGCTGGGGACCAGGGAACCGCCAGGTCAAAGGCCCCTGGAAAAACTGCGTTATTTTACATGCTAAAAGACACATTAGAGAACATCAAAATGTCCTGTTTTTCAGATCATCCCCCATCCCATAGAAATTTGTGAAAATAATAAACCTCTAGAAGCGCATACGGAGCATCTTGGACTAAAAATTTGCGTTATTTTATATGATAAAAGACCAGTCCTTCAAAATGTCCCGTTTTCCAAATCAGCCTGTCTGCTTGTTTTCGAAGTTCAGACTTCCGAGCGAAGTCAGCAATTTTGGCTTGGGCCAGGGGGACGCTGAGGGCCCAGATTGGGGTCCAGTGGCTGAAGGCCCCGGAAAATTTGCGTATTTTTTATGCTATAAGACACATTAGAGTCCATCAAAATTTTCCGTTTTCCATATCATCCTGTCTTGGTTTCGAATTTCAGACATCAAAATTGTCCGTTTTCCAGATCATCCCCTTCCCATACAAATTTTATTCTAAACCTCTAGACGCTCATACAGAGCATCTTGGACTATACAATCGAAGAGTGGGATCCCACTTAAAAATATGTTGGGAAAAGTTTTTTTTCTGTTTACATTTTTTGCTCTTATTTTTTTTTATTTTGGTTGATGACGGGGGCACGTTCGCCCGTGGCACCCCCTTGGATCCGCGCCTGCTACAGTGGTGCGAGGGTAATAACAGCAATCGATATGGATAAATTCCTGTAACGTTTTGAGATGAACACCAGGAAGGGATTTAGGGGATTTAACCTGTTATAGTGATTTAATAAATTTTAGAAATCTCTCTTGATCGTATTTAATATGATTTAAAGATACAGTAAAAGTTATCATAGTTTTCCAGTTCACTTTTCGAATCTTCTGATGACCAACTAAATATTATTGCCGCCCTCTATAAAACTTATTTATTCATAACATTGATCGTTCTTAAGAAACGTTTCGTTGCCATCACATCAGTAATTACTGTTTGTGGTGGATCTATATCAACCTAAAAAGAACAATGTAAATTTTGTTTTGTTAATATATTCCATCAGTCAACAGTTGGCAAATTCATGTTCGTGAATAAAATAATAAGAAATGAATTGACACTATTTCAATAATCAGGAGGTCTATTATTAGCAGAATTAATAAATCATATCGACCTAAAAAACGACAGCGTAGAAAAAAAACTTCTACGTTATACTATAAGCAAGTTTAATAATCGTCCAAGTCAGTGGCGGCGGTACGGG
>JAOTQE010024569.1:0-10532 GCA_025631205.1 Nesometra sesokonis | reverse complement strand
CCCTCATGATGACCTTTCCAAAAATACCAAGTAAACATCTGGTCATTTTCTGAAAGTAAATGGGCCCTGGCTCCCGGGCTATTAATTTTAATCAAAATTTCTGCAATATCTTTTTAATGTTCGCAGCATAACTTAAAAAGTATTTTACAGATTCTGACGAAATATTCAGGGATGTTTGGAAATGACCCAAGGCACAATTGATTAAATTTTGGTGTAAATCTGTGGTTACATGCACCTGTGGGGCCTCTGGAAAACATACATGTGTCGAGTGTACGATCCAAAGTGGGTCTTCACACTACACTGATTTTTCATAAAGGAAATAACTAGGCACATTGCAGTCATATTTACTGTTAGTTTCTACACTGTTCTTATAATGGTTTCTTATTGAAAACAAGAAATGTAGTAAACATTAAAAAATCTGCACAAAAATTAAGGACAGTGTGCATAGAAATTGTAAACAGTTAAATCTGCATTCCCGAGAATTTCGGGTACTTGGCAGAGGTTTGCTCTATCAGAATGGTTCTAGTTACTATTATAGTTATTATTAGCCAACTTCAGCCAGGCGTGTCGCATGGCCGAACGGTTAAGGCAGGAGAACCGTGAACCATAGCAAAACAACAGCATGGGTTCGAGGCCCGCCCGCACCATGGTTCTGGTGGTGGAAAAAGTCTTCTCGGATAAGGACTATAAACCGTAGGCCCAGTGTACACATATGGCACGTTTGCACTATAAAGAACCCGTAACATCTAGTCCACAGTGCCTTGAGACTATTAAGTATATATAAATCAAAAACTATAAACAAAAAAAAACTATATAAACAACTTACCACTGCTTGTTTCAGCCTCTTCTTCTCCTGTCTAGCATCGGCTCGTTCCTGAATCATATCCTCCTTTAGGATGATAATCCCAGTTTCCAGGTCAACAATCTATGTCATAATAAATCAAAATATTATTATTCAATTCTGCCATTTTGACCAGTTCAATGCTATATAGCACTGAACTGCGCTCAGTTTAATAATAGCTTCTGTTGTCACATGTTGTCTTTCTGAAAATGGCAAATGCATAAGAGCTATAGGCCTCCTGTTAAAACTTGGCGTTTCACACAATTGGCTACTTACTGTTGATGTCAAAAGTTTTAATGTATTTATGAGGACATACTTTAATTTATTAATTAAAAATTTTTATTCGTTTTACAAAAAAAATCTTTAAATGTTTGCTTATGGGAGGTAAATTACTGTATAAAAAAGACAAAAAGTGTCCAGGCCGCTTACAAGAGGTACCAAATGGAGTGAATAGGCAGTAAGAACAAACTGGATTTTGAATTGGTGTCCATTATGAGAGATGTTCGCATATATGTATGAAGATTAGGTTGATAAGTCATGAGAAAGAACCAGGATGGCTAGATTTGAACCAAGAACTTTGGAACAACACACCACTAATCGTCGATCTTCCTCTTCCTATTATAACATGCAGCATATTCCATGTGTCAGGTTTTCTCAGCTCCCAAACTTTGGAATTCTTTCCCTGCCAACCTGCGTTAAAGTAATTATATTATGCCAAATTGGGATTGGCTCAATGCACAATGTGACCTGCCAAAAGCATTATCCTTAGGGTGGTGGGCCCATGGGCCCCAGTGGAGGGTAAAATTTACCAGGTGATAGTCACTTTTTCCCTCATGATAGTAACTTTTTCCCTCGTGATAGTAACTTTTTCCCTATCGCTAAGTAATTTTCTAGGCCCATCAAATGAGGCTTTTTATTTTGGTAATTGCGACCTCTACCGCATTTGATCGGGCAACACGGTTCATCGAGTAGCTGAACGACGATAAACAGAAAAAAACATTTTGACACAGCGAATAAACAGTACAAAGAAAATGCTTTGTCTATTATTTTTAAAAACTACTGCAAATTTATGTTGAATTGGTGTTAAAAATGAATACCCAGTCCATAACCATTGGTAAATTTTAAGGTGAAGATTGTACTTGAGGTGCCCTGCGCGCTAGGCCTCTAGCCTAAGGCTCGCTATTTGATTTATCCTACACAAGCACTTTCAGAGCATTCATTTTTAAATGGCAGGCACAGCCTAAGCTAATCTAGGTAGGCCTAGGCCTAAGTCTGTTAACAGAAAGATACAATTGTACAACAATGATTGTTCATCAGTGGGCTAGGCTAGGGGCCTAAGCCTCGTCATCTAAATGTAACTCTTTTCATTAGATTTACTTAGTCTAGGCCTAAATCTATGTATGAGGTATATAAAACAAATATTGACTGCTCTATATTCGGGGAATAGTGAGATCTACTGTCCTTCGGGGATGAGAAGACCAGCGCCTACTATCTTCCCTCGGGCCTGCGGCTATCGGGAAGATAGTAGGCTCTGGTCTTCTCATCACCTCGGGACAGTAGATCTCACTATCCCCTCATGAACAGTCAATATTTGTATATCATCTTAGTAAATATAGTGGTTTTGGCCTACAAGCTGTTTTACTATATATTTTTTGTGAATAAATAAATATAAACAACTTTACTAGAAGTTTTTTTTGCATAATATATTTTTAAAAAATCTAGTTTATAATGAAAGTCTATTTTTAGGAAAGTCAATTATTTTTGGAGAGTACTTTGTATTTAAAAAATCAATACATTGCATGATTTTTTTTTTACTTATTTTACTGATATTTTTTATTATGTATTTTTTATATTTAAAAAGCCATAAATATTTTATTATATTTCATGTTGACGAATATATTTAAAAAAATGCATAAAAAAATTGGATTATCATAAATTGACTGCATATGGTATGGTATGACATTTCACATGGCTTAAATATAATTTTATATATGTATGATAAGAGAGATGCCGCCAGTTCATTAAATATAGAAATCAAGAATAGTAAAAAAAATTCCTGTGTGAGCCCATTACTTTTCAAAATATGACCTTGACCTTAACAACGTTTCAATGATATTTATAGTTCTGGGTTTATGTGAACAATAAAAGACTGGCAATCACGTTTGATATTTGAACACAGTATTTAAAAATGGTGGTAGTGAATGCCTTTAATGATATATGATAAAATGTAAGCCATGATGGCGCAATATCAAATCAAAAACAAACTTTTACGTAAGTTAGTTACGTCACCGATGATGATGATGATGATGATGATGATGATGATGATGATGATTATGACTACAATGGTGATGAAGATAAGGCCAAATAAAAAAAAATTGTTGTGTTGGCCACGTTTTGAAAAAATAAAAAAATGGGTAGGTAGGTAGGAAAAGTTTCTTTTTTTTTTAAACCCAAAAAATGTTTTTATGCGTAAAAAGAAAATACACAAAATACAACAAAGAATACTGTTGAAATTATAAACCTTTTATCCTTTATTAATACTCTAAATGTAGATAAAATTGATAAAGATAGGCATAAAGCAGTTGAAAATGTTAGACCAATCGCATGATTATTTAATTATATTACTACTATAATAGTCTATCTATATTTCTCTTTTTTATGTGCGGTAAAAATCCCCTCGTGATAATAACCAAGTCGACAGAGGACCGGGTAGAAATTCCCCTAAACGACTCAACATCCCTGGTTTCAACGAATTACAGTCAATTTCAATCAAGACCTTACAAATCTACTAGAAATTTATTCCCTCTCTTTAAAAAGTTGAAATTGATGGAAAACAAGCCTCGGCTGCTCATCCGATCGCAGTTCGCACGAATCCCGCTCGCACAAGGTACCTCGACGCTGAACGAAAACAAGCCAAACGGTGCATGCGCAGAATCGACCTGCAGCTTAATCCCGGCGTAAAATGTTACCAGTCCAGGAAAGTTTATTTTTCAATTATTGGATAGGTCTAATATGTTTTCATATATTTTTAGTTTGAAAAATTAAATTAAAAGAAAACTACTTGACATGCGACATATTGACGGGGTCATGACACCGAATGCCATGATGTCATCACCGTTTTGTTTACACATTTCACGGAGTCTCCACCGGTGCCCAGGTCTCCTTGAATTTTGCGACGGTGGAAGCCCTGGATGTGCGCTCCCAGGATTGAGTTCGAAGACGAACGACAATGCAACAGGCCTAGGCCAAGCCCCCTAGGCCTATACGTGATGTATATTTTTACTGTTTTGTTGTAGTATTTATTTTTGTGATTCGTAATAAATTGTAAACTAAACAAAAACAAACAATATTGTATACTATACATTGTTGTTATCACATGTTTTGTCAATCGTTTTTGACAAATAACAATCTTTGAGATTTTCGTGATTTTCGTGAGCCCTTAATTTTTGCGATCATCGTTTCATCGCGAAATTCGTGACTGATAGCGTCAACTCTCCTAAAACCGACCATCTAAAAAATCAAAATTCTTGTAAAAGATTTCCCGAACGATAAACGAACTGTACTGGGTCTGGACAATAGCGTTCCGGTTCCACAGCAAGACATTCCATTCATAGAAGTACTGAGAAGAAAGTCTATCTAATGGTGGCAATAGAGTGGCCTCGAGACCAGACTAAACTTCAATTTGAGTAGACACATAGATATACTGAATTATAAAAATTTATTATTATTTATATTTATTTAATAATAATTGTACTTTGTAAGGCGCTATACAAAAATCTAATTTTTGTTGTTGCTGTTATTGTTGTTGTTATTATAACTTTTTTTCAGATTCATAGATTAAGATGTAGTTGACATATGCAGAGTACTATTATTTGTAGTATAGTCAACCTTCTCATTTACACACCCCTTGAGCTGAAAGGTGTTTGTAAATGAGAAAGTTTGTAAATGATAAGGTTCATTAAAAACAGATAAAATAGTGCTTATAAAACTGTTTTTATGTTTATTTTGTTATCTTGATTGCTAAAATCGGCTATTTGGATTAACCAGATTGAGAAAAATTCAAAAATAAAATAATAATGTTAAATTATCGTCAATTTACATCATCGAGCATTATTTAAATGACATGATTGTCTGAAATGTGTTTGTAAAATAGAGAAGTTTGTAAATGAGAAGGTGGACTGTAAGCATACTGAACAGCAGACCTACATTTTCATAAATTCTATGCTTGTCTCAAGAAACAATTTTTTAGGTCTTTTATTACTGTAGAGTTACCGCAGAATTCTGTATCGGACAACCCAGGGTTGCCATGGATTATGCATTCGTTAGCTCTAAAACCCTGAACTTACCTTTTGATTTGTGTCTCTGAGGAGATCTCTAGTTTCATTGAGTGTTATTTGCTTGCTATAAAATAAACATACAAAACATTAACATTAGATTTTGTTAATTAGAGTGCTATAACAGCATTTTTATGTGACAGAGGGAGGAACGAGGGAGAAATCGCAAAGCTAGTTTATAACAATAGGCAGAAACATGAAAATTGTGGAATTTGTTTTTCTTTTTTTCCAATTTTTTTTAATTCCAAAACATACGGTTAAAATATTCATCTTTCATAATACATGAACAATTTCCAGATAATCAACAAATGTTAAAAAAAGCAATTTAAAATCTTCCCTTTTCAATCAAGGTATACTATAATCAATTTTCAATTACAGCTCTCCCAAAACCTACATTCTAAAACCCCTTTTACACAGAACTGTAAAATAGGAATATTACATTAATTCGCAAATGCCAGCTTTAGTGTGAAAGGGTACTCTCCCTTCAATTTGTGTGCCGGCATTCATTAGACCGCCTCAGACCCTAGACATTATTACCATTATATTGCTGTTACTAGTTTAGGTCGTATGTGGGTGATAGGGTCCACTGTATAATGCCGGGTTACGCGAGGAAACAGAACTAAGCAAAGATAAAAGTTGGGAGTATTGGGAAAAACAGTGCCTCCTATAATTAAGACTGCCAATTTTACGCCTTCCCACTTGTCCTTTTTACACAGGAAATTATCATATTATCGGAATTTGACTTTCTGTGTGAAAGGGTTTAGACTGGTAATAATGCCGGCATGGTTATGGTAACATTGCAGTATTTTCTGTGTAAAAAGGGCTTAAATGTTTCAAATTTGGGGTGAATTTAACTTTTTATGGATTTGAACTTAAGACCACAAGATTGAAAGGTGAGCATTTAACCACCATCAAGCTGTGGCAACATTCAAAATGAAGATGTAAACATACCTGGCTTTGTCTGCCATCCGCTGGTTAAGTTGTGTGATTACCTCCTCATGTTGCTGTCTAACCATGTCGCGTTCTGGGCTGATTAAAACAAAAAAAGTGGTATAAACGAAATTCATCTTTTCTATTCTTGTCACATCCAACGGCGAGTTTTGTTAGCACTTTCAGGATGAGAACTATGTCATGCTTTCTAAAAGAAAGCATTTAAAGAACCTAGTGCACGGTCACATGCAAGCCCGGCCAGGACTTCGTCGTATCAAGGCTTTTCAGAAAATGGCATGATAGAAACAAAATAAAAAATTAGAAATAGAAGCTTTAAAATTAATAGGATCCCTTCTTGTTGTAACCTTAGAGTTTTCGAAGTTTCAAACCAATCGGACTTATAAAAATTTAGTTATTGTAAAACAAACTTTGATCAACCAATCCAACATGACTGCCATCGTGAAAAACCCATTGTATTACCAATAGCATCCACCTATTTTTTTTTTCTTGGGGAGGCGAATTAAAAAACACAAAGCCAACAAAGATTTTAATCATTACACTGATTAGTGAGATCGATCGATAACATATTTTTAATCTTACTGAAGAATTGCATTTTCTTTGCTCAGTTTCTTTTGTTTGTCTTCTAGGTAAATAAGGCTATCATTCAAAGTGTTTAGTTCATCCTGAAAAAAAAAACAAAATTAAGTTTTAATAATCAAGAAATTACAAAAAAAAAACAATCAGATGGACGTCTTTTTAATTAAAAGTATATCGTATAAAAGAAATATAGTTTAAAAGTGCTTACGGTAAGATTTTAGGTAGTTTTCATTGGACTATGTTATAATTACCCTTAGTATCGCGATAGCTCCATCGCTTTTATAAATACATTGAAGTGCACATGAACTGTACTTACATTAAAACATTACGTTATTTGTTACCGTAACCAAAGATATTAAATTACACAAGATAGAATTCTAGGATTGTAAAAATCGTACAGATGTGACGTCATATCTCATCACAAGCCATTGGAGGCGCACTTCTAGTCATGCTCCATGGCATAGATGAATGCCATGTGATGCTGAGGCTGTCATTCTGTAGTGGAATAACGGCTAGTCATATGGCAGCAATCGATAAACCCCCCCCCCCCCCCTTCTACGTTTTATCTTTTTTATAAAAGTAATAGTTCTTTTATTATGTGGATATTAATCTATCTGTTTTAGGTCGCAAAACAATTTGTTTTGGCTATTATTCCTACATTTTATAGTGTTTCGATCGCGTCTTAACTCTTTCAGCTCAAACTAAGTTTGTTCATCACCAGCCGTTGGTGGTGCGCATTTCAGTTTTATAATGCGTAGAGTTCTATCTTGTGTAATTTAATATCTTTGCTGCAACTCATTTTACTTATGAATAAATTATGATTTCATCCGTTAAAATTAACATAGTAAGGCAAACAATGTCTATAATTATTTTTACTGTTAACTATAAATATTTTAAATTAAAAAAAAAATCACAAATCTGAATATCATTGTTGAAAAATAGAAGTATGGCATCTTAGAATAGGAAAGGATTTGGGACATCTAATTTAGGGTGAAATTGAGTACTGGAAGATTCCACTGTATATTTTACATTTTCAATCTATATATAAACTCAAATTAAAGTTAAGTCTAAACTCAGAGCACACTATTGTTACCATTAAATAGACTTTCTTTCTACAAATGGATGTCATGTCATTGAGCAAGAAGTCTATTTGTCCAGACAGACCAAGAGGTTCAAAGGACATGTTGTCACACAGAATTTTCACTACAAATTTAAATACATAAACCGCAATCACACTGGATTTAAAATGGGAACATTTTAACAAAACAATTGGTAACATTTAACAAGGTTAAATTTTACCATTGTTCGCACTTAAATTATTTGAAATTGTTAGTTTTACCACAAGCAATGGTAAAAATTGCAAATTGACCAATGAAGGCCATTCTGTAATATATACCCACGTCGCGCTGTTCGCATTGAACATTCTGCCTTGGTAAAACTAACCTAGTCAGTTTTCCTGGGCAGGCGGGACTCGGTTAATCTAACCATGAGGCATGGGCAAGTTTCCTTTTCTCCATGGTTAGGTAAACTTCCTGAGCTGTTCGCACTGGACTAACAATGGTACTACTAGCCAATGTGTCGGTTTTTGCCACAAAGTCTTGTGCGATTGTGGCTCAAGTCTTGAATATTACCTGAAGATTTTTCAACTCCTCTGAATTTGAGGATCTAGCTGACTCAACCGCATCTTTGATCTCTTTCTTAATTTCTGAGGGAAAAAATTGCAACTTGTTTCTCAGTAAACTAGCCACTATCGTCTCAGTCTCCAGTACATCATGAACCTGAACACGCTCATTATCCTGTTAGCAAAAACAGAAGATGATAGACATTTCAAAAGCTGTCATGTGTATTATTATGAATAAACATATTTGTGTCTTTAAGGTAGTATCTCACCAACATAGATGTCTCCAAAATAAAAATGGCCTCTATAACACCCTCTGACTCTGTTCTTTAAAGAGCATATGAGCTAACTTGCATGACTAACAACTTCACGTTTCGTCCAAATGTGCAATTAACTTGTATTTTGCCTCTCCAGCCAAAACACAAGGAGAATAGTGATAAATTTGTATGGGGTACTTCCACAGTACAGTGCACAGTACAGCAACTATTATCAGTTTAACCAACTGAGATAAATACCACTCTCTGTCAATTTAAAAGAATTGGGCTTTAAAATTTGACTGTGAACACTACTGCAAAAACACTTACCAGATCTCTAATTGCTTGTGAGATAGCATTCAGAATATCTACATCACTGTCTTGAAATGTGTACTGCGATGATCTCATCCGTTCACCTACAAATATTATTGATACAGTGGTGTTATTTTAAACCAGCGTCCCAGCGCAACACCCAACTATAAGGATTTTTGCGCCCTCTAAAATTAGTCTTATGGGGTCGGTCATAATCAAAAAGTTGGCGAGCTAGATAAATGGCATTTTACAGGTGTAACTCAGATTATGTCTTTTGATCCCTGCAAAGTGGGAAGATTGTATGTCAAGTTTTAAGCTGGGCACTGATTGCATAGTTCAACGGTCGTACGACTTCCGCACGATTAAATGGTCGCTCCCTTTGTGTGTGGTTGCCAGACACGATGATAGTCTTCTACCGAGAGGTCTTTTTGGCGATTTTTTTGGCGATTTTACTGTTGAATCACTAAAAAACACTCGGCGACGAGTAGAAGACTGTCATTGCATCTGGCAATCACGCACACAGGGAGCGATGGTTTAGTTGTGCGACACCAGATGTACATACGCAGTAAAAGCCAGTGTAAATGACAACCTGCACAATGGCGAACATACAACTAGAACCATCCATTAATTTTGCGTTTTGAATATTTGACTAAGTCTGCTGATTATGAAGAATTAATAAGTAATAAAGATAGCCATAATACTTATAAAGCTACAAGAATTGCTGTTAATGTTTTTTTAGAATACTTATGAGAGAAGGGCATGGATTTTAATTTTAACAATTTAGGTTGGGGGCAGCTTAGCTAGGTTAGCCGTAGGCCTACAGTAGACTAGACCATGACAAATCTGAACTTGCAAGTAAACTATATGAATAATTACAATTTTGAATGCCTTTTTTTGGGGATACCTAAAAAGTCATCTTCAACTCGTTCAATGTTTTGCTACAGCTCATACAATATCCTTTGGTATCTCTTTGAAAAAATAACACCCTATGACTAGGTAGATCTACCAGGTTAAATTACTAGGAAGATCTTCCTAGCACCACAGAGAACTACCTAGTAAGGTAGTATATAATTACCCTGTCTGTTGATGTTATTAACGCCTTAAGGTTTATTCTAAATAATGGCTGTATTTTCCTATGTATACTTGTAGAGCATTGCTGACCATATCCTTGGTAGTATCCATTGATATGTAGTTTTTATAGGGTTAACCCTGTTAACTACCTATATCTACCTTGTCACTACCATTATCTAACATGTTAACAGAGTTATTTTTTTCAAAGGGATCCCATTGTAAGGCATTCAATATTATATGATTCAATACTCTCCCAATTTATTCTGGTAAATTGTCCAAAAAACCAAGACATCAGGCATGACTTTCAGGTTGGTTTTGACTCTATCTTTTAAATATCTACATAACTATAGGTATATGAGCTTCCCTGTATTCTCTGTAATATTAAAGACGAGGGCAAAAATATTAGAATTAAAATTGTATCATAATTATTTTTTTCAATAAACAAAACTTTTACTGGTAAATTGAAATTTTTACCAGTAAACATGATGGCTAAAACCATACTTGGAAGAACACTGTAATTATATAGAGAATATATATATATTTATATATAGAAATATATATTTATATATAGATAT
>JAOTQE010024568.1:0-22098 GCA_025631205.1 Nesometra sesokonis | reverse complement strand
CTTTTATGGGCCGACTTATATAAGGAAATAATTTGAGTGTGCCATTTTAGGTCATTGAAAATAAAGATGCTGAGGTATTTTATGTGATTTACAGAGGGGATATAAGAGTATCATAGATTGAAACAGGAATAAGAGAAAGGGCCTGTTTACCAAAGTAGATGGACAAATGAAAAAAAATGATTTGGAAGGTGAAAATAATAAACCATTATTAAAAGACCAATATTGAAGAAGGAAGTCTGCAGGTAGACGATCTGAATGAAGAATTTAGAATAAGATCATCAACAAATAAGGAAGGTGATAATGCCAGATTTTAAAGGAAAGTTTTTCATACAGAAAAACATTAAAGTCATTTGGGAGTTGTTAAAAAGCCAGTTGTTGATCTAGCAAATAGTGTTGGTGTAAATGCGGAAAAGGTTAGAAAGTTTGTATAACAGAATAAGATGAGGAACAGAGTCAAAGGCTTTGCGTATATCAACAGATAGAAGACTAGAACACTTTTTTATATTAAGCAGCTTCATAAAGAGTATGTAAAATGTAATTAAGAGAGTGACAAGAGAATTGAGGGAGATGTACACCCAATATTACTCAATCCGGGTATCAAATTACTAAATTATTGGTGTAGAAAATAGATGCAAAGGTTTAACCATCCGACTTCATCTGAACAAATATTTGCATTTTTTAAACGTCAATATCAATATTGATGGAGAAAAGAAAGAGCAGGTTTTATATTTTTAGCATAATTTCAGAAAGGTCAATAGCAAGATCTAAAGATAGTGGAAGTGCATAGGGTAAAAAGAAGGATTTGAAACAGGTAGTGCGAACATGGATAGAAAGAAGGACAAACAGCGATTGCCATGAAGGACGCGGCGCTAAGGAAATCTGGAGTGCAAAGGGTGGTCATTGGTACGAGCGATTTTGGAAATAGTGGAGAGCAAAAAGAATTTCTTTTCTAGATTCAAAATTATTGATTTTAAAATGAGTGAATATCTCAAGATAAAGACAAAACAGGCAGTGCGAACATGGAAAAAATAAAGGACAAACATCGATTGCCATGAAGGATGCGAAGCAAGGGAATCTGAAGTGCAACTGGTCATTGGAGAGCAAAAAGAATTTTTTTTCTAGATTAAAAATTATTGATTTTAAAATTTTAAGAGTTAATATCTCGAGATAAAGACGAGAGAGTGTTTTGCAAAAAGAATTTCAATATGTAGTAAGTTTCACATTTGGGAAAAAGATCATAAATAGAGCAAGAATATTCAAGAGGCTGGATGTAAGATTTGCAAAGTTTGACTAAACATTCAGGACTAAGAGAATGTTTAAAAAATTTTAGAATCGATACCATTTTAAGGGCAGACTTGTATATGAAAATAATTTGAGTGTGTCATTTTAGGTCGGAAATAAAGATGCTTAAGAGAATCAACAATATCATTTATAAAACAAAGGAAGGGGTATGACCAAGTTTATTGCCTCTGACAATGCCAGACTTAAAGGAAAGTTTTCAGACAGCGTGCCATTAAAGTAAGTCATTCGGGAGCGATTAAAAGCCAGTTGTTTATAAAGGAAATGGTGTGGGTGTTGATACGGAAATGGTGAGAAAAGTTTGTATAACAGAAGGGGATGAGAAACAGAGTAAAGGCTTTGCATATATCAACAGATAGAAGTCTAGACCACTTATTATATTCAGCGGCTTCATAAGGAGTATGTACAATGTACTGAGAGAGACAAGGTAATTGCGGGATTACACCCATTAGTAGTCAATCCGGGTATCAAATTACTAAATTATTGGTAAGAAAATAGATGGAGGCTTTAACCATCGGACTAGAACCGAACAAATATTTGCATTTATTAAATGTAAATATTGGATACTGAAAGGCAGAAGCACCATGAAGTCTCTCTTGCATAGTTGTATGGAGTATAAAAAATGGATAAAAGGGGTTACAGGTACCTACAGTGAAATGGCAGATCTGCCAAAGGCGAGAGTCAGGATTGAATGGACCCTGTTCAATTCAACGGGCCTCGAATTCTTCCAAACGGTTATAGTTAATGCAAAGGGGTCAAAAGAAAAAAAAATGTGGCTTGAATTTTTAAGTGCTTAATCACTATGCAAGTTCAAAATTCTTAAGGTGTATGGACACAGACTCATTTTTGTTAGCACTCCAAAGAATTGTGACGAGACGTGTAACACGAAAGCAGATCCTCTCTGATTGTAGAATTCTAAGGGGTGGTGAAAGAGCTAAATGATGCTCTTAGTACTTGAGCGAGGAGCAAACTGGCTAATCAATAAGCTGAATTTAAATTCACCACATCTAGTGCTCCGAATTTTGGAGGTTTTTGGAGGTATAGGGGAGCATGAGATACAATCTATTAAGAATGCTCTTAAAAGATAAGGTAGTGTCAGGAAGTCTTGCAATAGCAGAAGCAGGACTCATAAACTCTAAACCACTTGGTTATGATTTACAAACATAGCAGATGTAGATCCGATAATGCCAAATCTTTTACTAATGGCAAGAAGCGATCCATCACTGCCTACTTAGAGATCCAGAGTCGTAAACAATAGAAACACAGTCAGGTGATAGCAGATAATTTCTGGAGAAAATTTGTTAGAGAATAACTACCAAGCTTACAAATTGTACAAAAGTGGTTCAGAGAATGGATAATCTGAATTAAGACAATGTAATTTTGGTGATCAATACAATTACCAAGAGGAGAATGGTTAGTAAGCAAAATACTGAATTTATATCCAACTGAAGAGGGGTCACGTTAGAGTGGCAGATGTGATGCTTATAGCCAAAATGTAAAGCGCCCTGCAGCAAAATTAATCAAACTTGTTAATAATTTTACAAGTTTTGAGTTTTATGGCTTCTTCAAATTCTTATTATAACAAAGTATTTTTAACCATTACTGCCTTCAAATTCTTTAAAATATCGCCATGTCTAGGAACACGCAACAAATCCCAACTTTCATTTGCTAAGTACATGGTAAATTACATCATCCAAATTCGTACCAGCAATTATGGACTTGCTTTGTGCTGCTTTGTGAGATGTTTTTGGTCACTTTTGTATATGATACATTTGGAGCTAAACAAGCTCAAGCAAAGAGAGCACACACTTAGGTCTTATACAAGTCTCTTGAACGATGAGACGCCATGCCAGTTCTAGACTGTTTTTCACTGCGTTGAGAGATGTTTTTTGTCACTTTTGTTTCTATAATTTCTCAACAACTCGACAAGAACAAACTCAAGCAACAACAAGCGATGTTAGTCTATTGAACAACAAGACATCACACTCGTACCAGCATTTCATTGGATAATGCAATTTATCATCTTTAACAAACAAAAAGTACCAGACTCCTAGACAGGTAGACTACAAATTATGCATACAGGTAGCAAGAAAGGTGAAGGAAAGATTTGGAGACAAACATGTAATTTTTCAGGCTTCTTTCTCCCAGACAGTAACTCAACCTAAAGTTGTCCTTTACAGTTGAGTTTGGTAAATGTTACTAAACATTGAAAGCTATAGAATGTCAAGGAGAGTTAAACAATCAGCATATTCTCAAAATCATAGTAGACAAGTTGCTTAAATTCTTACAAAATCAATATGGGAAGGAAAAAAATCAAGATTCAAAATTAAGGGGGAAAAAGGTGCACATTAGAAGTTGTAACAGCAGCAGCCAGGGAAACCTCCGACCCTGTGTTTCAAACACTAGAAAGAAAAAAAGTTAGCACCAAGACAGAAGATGCAATCGGGAGAACAAACTGACTAATGTAGCGTCTTCCTTGAATAAATTCCCAAGCAAAAGATTTAACATGGTTTTAGTCAAAAAGTGGTATGACAAAACTATTGTATGGCTAAAAGCAAAAGCAAAGACCGTGTTTAACTGAAATGAATAGAACAAATTGTGATAAAACTCACCATCAACTACTGTATACCAAATGGAGGAGAGAACATGTTGGTCTAATGGGTGTAGGGAGAAGTCAATTGGATGTGGAACCATTCCTACCAGTGTTAGAAGTAGAATTGATAAGTGAAAAGGGTAGTCAAACTGCAGGAGTATTGTTGGATTTATGATAATACATTGGTTATACAGGGTGCACCATTAGATGTTGGTAATAATGATTCTTAGATAATTGGAATGACATTTTAGGCTAGGCTAGTTCTCTGCTTACGGCTACAACCTTAATTTTTGGAGGTGACCATTGCTGTTAATGTTAGAAGTAGAATTGATAAGTGGAAAGGGCAGTCAAAATGGAAGAATATATTGTTGGATTCTGGCTCACAGGGTATGTTCATAAGGAAAGGATTTACAAAAGATATTAAACTTAAACAAAGACATGTTAATGCATCCATACTGATGTAGAAAAGAAAGAGTTGCATACTAGAGATTACAAAATAAAATGGATTCAAGTATTCAAGATTAACAAGAGCAAGTTTGATGTTTTTAGCAGAAATTTCAGAAGGGTCAAGAGCAAGGTCATAAGATAGTGGACTTGCATAGGGTAAAAAGAGGATTTTAAATGGGTAGTGCATACAGGGATAGGAAGAAAGGATGAACTGCGATAGCCTTGAAGGACAGACAAACAAGCAAGAAGTTGGAGAAGACTGGTGTGCAAAGAATGATCATTAGTACGAGCGATTTTGTTGGAGAACAAAAGAAAACTTTTGTCTAGATTCAAAATTATTGATTTTAAAAGGAGTGAGTAATTAGAAAATGAGGCTGAAGAGTCAAGTGTTTTGCCATAAAGAATTTTAATACATTTTAAAGTAGTAAATTTCACATTTGGGAAGAAGACCATGAATAGAGCAAGAATATTCAAGAGTGGGCTGGATGTAAGATTTGTAAAGTTTGAGTTTATTGTCTTGGAAAACACCAGACTTAAAGGAAAGTTTTTCTAACACTAAAGTAAGTTAGTATTTAAGAAATTCTCAAATCAATACCTTTTAATGGCAGACTAAGATAAAGAAATAATTTGATTGTGCCATTTCAGGTCATTGGAAATAAATATGCCAAGGTATTTGATGTGATTTACAGAAGGGAGATAAGAGTATCATAGATCGAGATAGGAATAAGCAGAAGGGTATGTTTACCAAAGTAGATGTACATATGAAAATATTTGGAAGGACAAAGAATAAACCATTATTAAGGGACCAAAATTAAAGGGAATCTGCAGGTAGATCGTCAAGTGGATTTTAGAAAGAAAGCAGAATAAGATCATCAGCAAATAAGTAAAGTGTACAAGTAAGAAAATCAACCATATACTTTATAAAACAAACTAGAGGGTAGGACCGAGTTTACTGCCATGGACAAGGCCAGACTTAAAGGAAAGTTTTTCGGACAAATTTATATTAAAGGAAGTCATTTGGAATCGATTAGAAAGTCAGTTTTTGCTCCAGGAAATAGTGTGAGTGTTGATATAGAAATGGTGAGAAAGTTTGTATAACAGAAGGGGATGAGGAACAGAATCAAAGGCTTTACGTATATCAACAGATAGAAGTCTAGAAAACTTATATTCACCGGCTTTATAAAGAGAATGTAAAATTTAATGAAGAGAATCAGATGTAGATTTACCTGTATGGTGACCGAATTGAAATATAGATAAATTATAAAGGGTGGATTTATTTAGACAAGAACAGATTAAACCTTCAAGCAGTTTACAAAAAAGAGAGGTTATGGAAACGGGTTGATAGTTAAGAAAGTTGGATATAGAAATAAATTCATGGACAGGCTTGACAATGGCAGTCTTCCATTCAGAAGGAATATAGACAATACAACTGAAGTTAAAAAATGAGGTAAAATATGACATTGAAGGCATTTCAGTTGAAGCCTATAAAGAGGCAGTGGCCCAATTGACATACTCATAAGATTGGATTATGCATAGTCTTACTAAAATAGTCCAAGTTGACAACTTGGTGGTGCAACATTCCCCTTTGGGAAGAGTTGTGGTCAGCATGAAAATGAATATTGGATATAAGGACCAGATTTGTTAAACAACCTGCAAGGTGTTCTTATGAGATTTAGAGAGAATCCAGTAGCCATATGCAGAGACATTCAAAGTTGTACACCATAATATTGATAAGATCAACATGTACATTGATACTTATGGAGGAACGTGGATGAAACAAGGGAACCAGATACCTATATGATAATAGTACTTACTTTCAGAGATATGCCTGCAGTGGCCATGGGCCGAACAGCTTTGAAAAATGATGGCTAAACGCAGACACATAACAGAATGCTACCTACATAACAGATTTATAAAGATACACGGATGACATTTGAATGTCAGTTCAGTCAGGTGAAGAAGCTAAGAAAATCACCAAAGATATAGATACTTAGGAGTAGTAGAAGTTAAGAATATAGAAGAAGTCTGATAAAGTAGCAATGATGAAGACTATGAATCAGGAGAAGGTACTTGGAGTGAGATGGAAGCACAGAAGGAAGGAATTTGTATTTGGGGTGAACATCAATGATGCCAAAACACAAGTTAGGGAAACCAAACTAACAAAGTGGTGCATATTGAGTGTGATAGCAAAGTTTTTTAGACCTACTGGATATGCTACTCCTGTAATTGTCAGAGCAAGGATGGTGGCAACTGTGAGTGGCATAGGATGAAGAATCACTAAAAGAATCAGAATGTGATAGGAGAGAACAGTTTAAAGATGTGGCAAGGCAGAATCTTGTAAGGTTCCCAGATGTTTTGAAGAGAGCATTCAAAGATGTGCACATCTGACACAAAAACACTGAAGATTAGACCTATGCTACAAGCTTCACTACAGGCAAATTACGAGTTGCACCCTTAAAGAATAGTAGAAAGGCATCATTTATATTTAGCATGAAGGTAATGCTGACAAACAGCAGAACAGTATGATGGTCATGGGGGTAGTTAGGAAACTCAACAAAACAATTGAAACGGTTTACTTTGGTAGGCATTGGCAAAATACAACAAAATCAGAAGAATGGAGGCACATTCCAGTTTGTTTCAAGTCCGCACACGATCTTTCAAGGCCGATTATCAGTGAATGGTAGATGATTAAAATGCAGAAGAATTTATTTAAGAAACGATTGAGAATTGGATAAGTGAGGCACCTTTTTCAAATAACAAAGAATGGAAACTTAAATCAAAGAACCAAATACCATTATCTTTATTTTATGAATACAAACACAGAGATTATGGCACCATTTTCAGATGATTTGACAGGAGGGAAAGTGAGGAGACTAGATACCTTATTGTTACGAAGAGTAAAACAGGATTGCTTCCAAGAATAGGTAAGAGCTTTCAAATTTGGCAAAGAAGTGGACACTAACAGTAGAATTGTAAAATTAGATCCGATATTACAGGAAGGAACTGGATTGAGAAAGACCAGAGAATTTGAGGAAGGTAGAAGCTTTTCCTGTGAAGTTGTGTTCCCCCCAACCTTATTATAGCCTCCTCCACCTACAGTATTAGTCATTATTATAATTGTACTGTTTTACTTATAAAGAGTGGAAATAAAGAACACAAAGAAAGAACAAAGAACAAAGAACAAGTTTTATGGAGTGTCAACAATGGAAAACGGTAGAGGTACCTAAAATGACAGGTCTGCCAGAGGCGAGACTCGGAATTGGATTGAACCCCATTCTATTTAACGGCGATAGATTGCTTCGGACTGGTTTTAAGTAAAGACGTCACAAGAAAAAAGATAAGGTTTAATTTTCAAGTGGCTAAGCACCAGGGCAGTAAATTTAGAAATATTAAGGCATATGGGTAGACTTAATTTTATAAAAATTCCGAAGATTTGTGTCAAAAGGATACGCTCTCTGATTGTGGGGGCATTTAAAGAATTAAATGATGCTTTTCAAAACATGAGTGAGGAGCTACAAATGAAACTAGTTAATCAACAAGTTGAATTTAAATTCAACATGTCTAGTGTTCTGCATTTTGGAGGTATATGGGAGCATGAGATACAATTTATTAAGAATACTCTTAAATGCTGCTTCAAAAAGATAAGGTAGTGTCCGAAGTCCTCTTAAAAATTTTCATGGTGGAAGCAGAAAGACTCATGAACTTTAAACCGACATAGCAAACATAGATAATACGGAATCTTTTACTAATGGCAAGAAGAAACCCATCCATGTTTCCTGTCATAGTAGAGGACTTATAGATCCAGAGTGATAAACAATGGAAACACAGTCATGTGATAGCTGATAATCTGCAGGTGAATACCTACCAATCTTGCAAATCAGACAAAAGTGGTTCAGAGAAACAGATAACCTAAAGGAAGGTGATTTAGTTTGGTGATTATGTATATTTTGGTAATTATCGGTTAACAAGAGGAGAATATTGGTAGGCAAAATTTCAAAAGTATATCATAGTCAAGGTGGTATGTTAGAGTGGCTGATGTGGTGATTAAAACCAAAATATATAAGTTCCCTGTAGGAAAATGAATCACATTTACGTATGGAAATAAATATGAAAGTTTATTTGTATTATTTTAAATGATCTATTAATTCTCAAGTCAATGAATCATATATATATGAAGAAAAGTGATGAAGTTGACATTATTGATATGATGATCACTGTTGTTAGTTAAACTTGATATTTGTGGATTAAGGATACCAGTTTGAATTAAATGTTTATACAGAATTTACTTTGTAGTGCACAAATTCATACTATAACACGCAATCATAAACAATTACACCCTCACCTATGTTTTCTATCAAACCTGTCGTCTGAAATCTCAGTTAATGTAAATTGTTGTGCTATAATGGTAAATTTAGATTGCCTGCATAGGCCTAATAATATACAGTAAACAACTGTTAACATGTGAAACTTAGTTTTCAGTGAAATAAATTTTGTTTAGAATAAGAATTTTGTTCAAATTGATCAGGAAAAACACTACTGTTACCAGGGTCAACTAAGGTTATCTTTTGTTATTTTAAGACAGCAACTAATACTGTAGATAAGCCTAAGTAGGTTAGCCCTGTCTAGTATCAAGTTTTTGTCAATCAGACAAGAGGGGACAGGAGACACAAAATGAAATAGATTAGAATCCAGAATTCATGTGGTAAGGCGAATCAGCACCAAACCTTGGGAGGGCCTAGATACGGTTGGTTCTGACATTATCTGAAAATTTGAAGTAAATCGGTCCAATCGTTTTTGAGAAATGGATGCAGACAGACACACACACACAGACAGAAGCAGCTCATTGCAATACCATCTCCCACTTCAGTGGGGCGAGGGTAAAAATAGGCCTATGGGATTGCCGATAAACATAAATTAGGCCTATACATTATAGGCATCATCTTTTTACTCTAAAACATCTGTTATGTCTGTATCTTTCTTATGCTCGTGATTAAACAAAATGATATGCATCTTTGCAGCGCTGTTCAGAACCGAATTACTTTTTAAAGAAATTTTGAGAAATGATAAAATAAAATATATCCATTGTGTATCCTCACATTTGTGCACCACAAAAAAAAACGTCTGGTAGGCACGTTTTTTCTCATTTGTGATAAACGAAACCTGGCATTGGCCTAGGCATATCTTTTTGCTGTTGTTCGGCGCAGATTTAAAGAAATATTATATATCAACAGAAATTAAAACATCAGCTTTATTACACCTTAAAAATACCTTCCTGTGTTTTTTGTGATGTTCATGATAAATGAACGGTATAGGTCTGTTCGGCGCAAAATTATTTTTTTAAATAGGTAGGCCTATTCAAAAACAAACTGATCAAATAAATTCACCCACTGTATCATCGCCCTTTTGTACCATGAAAACGTCTGGTAGCTGCATAAATGCAGTTTTTTTTAAAAAAATAGGCCTATGGGATTGCCGATACACAAAAATTAGGCCTATACATTATGGGCATCATCTTTTTACTCTAAAACATCTGTTATGTATGTATCTTTCTTATGCTCGTGATTAAACAAAATGATATGCATCTTTTCAGCACTGTTCAGAGCCGAATTACTTTTAAAGAAAATTAGTGAAATGATAAAATAAAATATATCCATTGTGTCCTCACATTTTTTACACCATAAAAAAAAACGTCTGGTAGGCACGTTTTTTTTTCATTTGTGATAAATGAAACCTGGCATTTGCCTAGGCATATCCTTTTGGCGTTGTTCGGCGCAGAATAAAAGAAATATTATATATCGACAGAAATTATAACATCATCAGCTTTATTACACCATACCTTCCTGTGTTTTTCGAGATATTCATGATGAATGGTATAGGTCTATCTTTTCGCCAAATTATTAATTTTTTTTAAATAGGCCTATTAATAGACAAAATGATCAAATAAATTCACCTATTGTACCATCACCCTTTTGTACCGTAAAACCGTCTGGTAGGCCTGCAGTTTAAAAGAAAGAAATAGGCCCATAGGCTTGGCGATAAACATAAATTAGGCCTATACATTCTAGGCATCATCTTTTTTACTCTAAAATATCTGTTATGTCTCTATTTTTCTTATACTCGTGATTAAGCAAAATGATGCATCTGTCCAGTGCTGTCCTATTTTTTTTATAGAAATAATATAGATATATTCTGTATATTACTGTAAAATAAAAAATGCAAATATTGTATATATCATCATTTTTGTTACACCATCAAAACGTATGCTGGGCTTATGTGTTTCATAAAACGAACGATCTTCGCCGCCGAAAAGGTCGTCAATGAACAAACATATTTATGAAACTTTTCGGTGCGAATAGGCGTACGAAAGTAAGTGTGGTGTGGAAATGTTCTATAAAGGCAGGTTTGTTAGTAATTAAAGTGTTCATATTATAAGCATTTTAACAAGTACGACAAACTAAACGAAGAAACAGGTCTTATTTTAAAATACTTGTATGGATGTTAGGCCCGCGATCGCCGCCGTCTTGCACTTCATGCTTCCTCATTAAACATCAATCGAGACCAAACTACCAAGCCGGGCTGCGGCCTAGTTTTGAGCAATTTGTAAGATAAAAAATGCACCATGGTTTTATTTTGCACTTAAAAACAACTACTACCATAATTAATAATAAACATTACAACAATGATAGTCAAGGAATAAGCCTAGCCTATTCCTAGCCTAGGCTAATGAACTTATGAATGATTGATTGATAAAAGCATAGGTTAGGCCTAGGCGCAAGTAAGCAATGTGATTTTTAAAAATAGTTTACGATATCATCGATGTCCTCAGGGAAAAAACCATTCGTAAACCTTGTAGTATGGTCACTTGTCAATCAACGTCATGTTTGATTAGGTTTAACTTCAAACGAACTGCCGATTTCATGGTGGTTAACCCACTTCACACTTTCTTATCAGCTGTGACAATAAGCTCCTTGGCAATGGCAATTGGGTTATCTCCGCTAATGTTGATTTCAACGGCATTTCAACTAGTATTTGACGTTGAATATCACCGAACGTTTTCCAGCGGGTACCCCCGGACCTCCCTAATACTCACCAATGGAGTCAGAGGTCAACAGTTTGTGCACATCTTCATTGGCCAGAGATCTTATAGTAGCTGTAGCAACATTCAAACTGTGGATTGTTAACATCCTAGTGTAAGCCTCATCTGGTTGGTCTAGCCAGATAGCAGAAAAGAATTCCCACAGAACCAATGAATCAAGGAGATGCAACTGTAATTGAAGATTAAAAACATAATTTTATCATAATATCATATAAATTATTTTACATGATCATGATGATGAATTTTGAAACTTTCACAAAACATGGAGAATTTCCTGGAGAAAACAAAATTCAAGGAGAAAAAAAAAATTATTCAAAATTCCTGGAGACTCCAGGACACTCCAGAAGAATAGGGAAAGGTGCAATTTTAAAGGCTCCCAGCAGTTTATTTTTCTTTTTTTAATTGTTAGCCTTTATAGGTTCAAAGGTATACATAATTTATCTAAATTCTTTGTTCCAGATTATTACTTATTCATTAATTTATTCATTCTTTTATTTCAGATATCATAACAATATACATATAACAAAACATATATACTGTAGATCCCTTTATTTTCGCGGCCCTAAATGTTCGCAATTTTACGATTTTTAACATTTCGCGACTTTTATTTTTGTGATGGGACGTTTTCAAAACAATAATTTAAAAATTACATTGGACATAAATCAGTTATTTGTTCGGAAAATAATTTTAGTCGAGAACCATAATGTTAGTTTTAAAACTAGAGAGCTTATCCGCGATAAACAAGGTTTAACAGGCCCCCGATTCAACTACCTCAAGGTTACAGTATCGGGAGGTATCAGTATAGTAGGCTATCATAGCGACAGATCGCGAGCCGACTCTGGCTTCTAGGACTAGAGGCTAGGCCTAAGCCATTTTCAGTTGACTACTTCCATGATTTTATTCACCCATTGCCACATAGATTTACTGCCCTCCATTAGGCTACGATTGTTTATTGACCAATGATGGGAAATGCCATTTCGAAAAAAAAAGATTTTGGTATTATTCTCGTCGGTATCTTGCAAATTATTTTTCAGTGAACATGTGTTTACTGTGAGAAGCATTCGACCTAAAGCGTAAAGCGCCACCTAAGCTAGGTTACAATAAAATGGCAGCCTCCAGTAATTTTAAGTTTGTGAAAAATGTTTCGATCTTTGCCTTCAAACTACGATTTTTAACCGACGAATAAGGTAATTTTGAAACCCAAATTATTATGATAGTTACATTTACAACACATCTATCTTGGAATAGTGTCAAAATTATTATTTTCACAAACTAAAATTATTTTTAGATGATCTTCTCAGCCTGACTAGGCTAGCCCCAGGCTAGGCCTGTATCGGCCTACGTGCACAACCTCGACCTACACATGGTAAATTCCCATATTTTTCTTGGAGATTTTCGCGGCCTTTAAATTTCGCGATCGTCAAGTCATCATGGAATTTGCGAAAATTAAGGGCGCGCGAACATAAAGGGATCTACAGTATATAAAAGATAAACTCTATACTCTCTGTACTTAAATTTTTACTGATAGCACTAATATATTAATTTACATCATCTCTGGTACATGCTGGATTTAGCAAGCACATTATTATGCATTATTGTTGTTTCTAGGCAGCCTACTTACGTAATGCATTGTTGAAACACACTCTAAATGAGTTTATTGTACCTTCACTGCATTTAATCAAAAGAGTCATACAGTACACATTCACATAGTATGTCCTGAACGGATGACATTTAACCTCAACATTTATATTACTTATATTTCTGTACAAAAACAAAGTTATTTTCTAAATAACTTTTTGATCTCTAATAATTGATAATTTATATTTTAATAATGAAAATTTCTATCTTACAAGTAATTTCTTGAAGACGAAATAAAAAAACGCATAAAACCGCTTTGTAAATTGTAGTTAACTAGCACTTTGTACCAGTAAGGAATGGTGCTTTACAAATGCCAATAAAAGTTATCTTACCTTGAATAGTTGTAGAGATAATTCTCTAAATGCATTACTAAAAACTGAAGCGCGACTATCTGTGACGCCAGACATGAAAGTTGAGAACAACTGCTTGAGAAGGTTTGAATAGAGTCTAATGCTATAGTTATCGGAGATAGACCACGTAAGAGCAGCTACAAAAATAAAACAAAAAAAATATGTTAAGATCTAGATTTGATTTCCTTTCCGATGCATGAGAACACAAAAGTATCTTAGGATAACGCAACATAAACGTTTGGGACAATTCTATAACATTGGGTATAAACACTTATACACACTAAAATCGACGGCTAATTGAGACAAAAATAATCGTTATGATGCATATGTTCGCTCCACTTAATCGTTGAGACTAAACACATCCTTAAAATACTAGATCCATCCCACCACTGTGTAGCCACATGTCTGAATTATTCCGCCTCTGGATATTTGGAATACATCTGGACGAAAAACTCTTCAAATTTACTGGGTCACTATGCCCAAGGACATAATTAATCAAGATATAACAAGAATGTGTCAAAATTTGACCTCCTGACTTCTAAATATCTAATAAAATCATTATAATTTGACCTCTCCAATGATCACCAATGTATGCAATTACTGCCTTATAAAGTGGTTTCATAAAACTCAGTTTGTTTTTATTGTAAGCATGAACACAGCCTATAGAGTGTGTTATTATAAAGCAAGGCAAATCAACTGTTGAATTATAGCAAAGACTGCATCTTCGAAACCAAATGATGGACAATCTAGAACACTAAACAATTTACTTACTACATGGAAGATCTTCAGATAATTGTATGCCCTTAACTATGGTACTGAGAGCCCACAAGGTGACATCAGCAAGGCCCACATCGATATTGTACGACCCAACCACTTTAGATTTCTTCTTGCTTACAAGGCGGACACCAAGGTTTGTCGCAATGTTACTTGGCATTGCATCTTTTGACCAGTTCTTAGATATTGCTGTTGGACCATCCTCTAAAATTGCTGTAAGCTGAAAGAAAAAATGTAGGCTTGATTTATCGTTTAATCCATGGTCCACACACCATATTTTTATTCAATTCTTTTATTTTTATCAGTTTAATATTATAGTATACAATCGTGTGCAGTTCCATAGACGTCATTTCAGCAAGTGAGAGAATTCCTATGCCTATTTTCGAGGGAATACCAAAAAATATTGCACTCGAGTTGAAAAATATTGAACTCATCTTCAACTCGATCAATATCTTGCCACAGCTTGAACAGTATTTTCCAGTATCCCCTCAAAGGCATTCAATAAAAATAAATATTTAATAACAGAATAATAGAGATTCAAGAAGAGTGGACAGCAAGGAACCATTTAACAATGGTTTTGCTTCTTTATCAATGTTTAGATACTTTAATCTTTGGCTGTTTTAACCCTTTGGCTGCTAGACGATTAACGGCTCATTAATTAACAGTGCCAGCTGAAAAAAGCCAAGGCCACCACATTGCTATTATTTTATAGTGTATTAAAAATTGCTATTTAACTAAAAAAATATTGAGAATTTGAAGAAACATTTATAAAAAACTTTGTTCAGTATAGTCCGTTTCATTTCATCATATTTTTATTTCTATTATTTTATCAATTTATTGCATGAATATGAAGGATTTTGTGTATGAAATAATAAGGTAATTACTATTGTTCCCTTGGGAAAAGGTTTTTGCGAAATTACAAACCAAAAAAAGTCGAACTTGTTGCAAAGCAACCCCTGACAAATTATACATCAAAATGTGCAGAATTTTATCGGCTTTCTAAACAATACATGACCTTCTGAGTTAGACTTCTGTACAGTCGCTCAAAGGGAGTTTTCTAACAGGCACTTTGTATTAGCATTTATGCTACGTTGGCACACGCTGTGAGTGCGTCTATTAGCATTTATGCTATGGTGGCAGCGAAAGGGTTAAGCTCCATTTTATCAGTCTTCATAATCTAGAGTCATGAAAGTATGGCTCCCTATTGACAATCGTGGGCCATATATGGGGTGTTAAAAGGACTTACCAAATGGTACAGAAAAAGAATACGCATTAATATCGGGGTCACAATGACACAAGGGTTTTTGAAATGTACAATATACATTTGTAGATGATCATAAATAGCATTTTTATTGTGTACATTGCTTTACTAGTGCTAGGTCCATAAATTTGGTAAAGTACATGGGTGGCTTATGTAATAAGCTAAAGGTGTACATGTACCTGAGGTGCAAATTTGTGTAAATTGGCACCTCTAGATGCTCAACACTTTTACTTGCATTAGAAATGATATAAGTATCAAACAAAATCGAGACTACAATATCTATTGGTACGGAGGCCACCGTACCTGTTGCAACAGTCTAATACATCATGCTTAAAAGTAAATAAAGCTGATAAAAGGATACCAAGTGTGTTTTTGGTGAGAATTTGATAAAGAATCCTATAAGCTGTGAACTCATTAGTGTTGTAATTTGGGTGGTCCATGTAAAGGGCCTTCAGCTGCGTCTGGCATTGATTAAACTCTGACCGATCTCCCTACAAGAAAAATTGTAAAAATTAAAAAAATTTAGAATGTAAACAAATACCTAAAAACCGGTCTGTAGAATGTAGCATAAGCCACGGTTGGACATGAAAATGTGTACAATGAAAAACCTGTATAATATAATTATAGCCTTGCAGTGTCAGCATTTTAAGCCAGCAATTCAACAATGACATCAACAGTATTCTTGTTGAGTTACTATAGTTTTTTTTAGGTACAGTAACGGAAGATGCCCCCTTTCCATACACTGAATTCCTCTGCCTATAATTAGCGCTGGGGGCGCTACAGCCCACCGTCGGGTACCTTTTCCCCACCCCCCTCCCCCCGCCAGGGAGAAAATTAAGGTTTTGTCGGGGGCTTTGTAAGCTAATGTCAAGGGACATACAAAGCCCCAACACCAAAACGGGCTAAAAGAAGAGCAAAACACGGCAAATAAGGTTTTTTTTTTGCTCTTCAGACTAAAAACCGGAGACACGCCCACCTCAAAATTAAACTTGCCCAACTCGTCGAGGAATCTGTTCCCCCTGTCAGGGGCATTGCCCTGCTGTCGGGGAATTCCTGGCGCCGCCACTGATCTCCACCTACTTTTAATTTTCAAAATGACACTAAAACTTTGATCGCAAGCCAACAGGATGCATTTTAAAACAACTGGCACTGATGGAAGTTGTATCCATTAATGAATTCTATGTAAATATTCTATCAGTAAATACAGAAAACTGAATTATAACTATTGTAGTTAACATTCTATACATGCTTACCTTTTCTAATGCTATTCTTGCATGTGTCTCATAGACTTCAACAGCAAATTTATTCCTAACACATTGAATCTGAAATAAATATAATAAAATTACTGAATCAGAATTAAAATTTGTAGAGATATTATAGTTGCATGGAGACCTGGAAAGCCATGAGAAGAATGAGAATGAGAAACTAAACATTTTCATTCTAACGCAGGACTTATAAATGGAATTGCTACGGGGGAGCCTTTCGGAGAGTACAATTTATCAAATTCAGTGTCTACAAAATGAAAATATTCAGTAAGAATTGATCCCTTAAGACACCCCTGAGGCCGTTTCCGGACATCTAAAGACCAAAATTTCCCTGGGGAGCATGCCCCGGACCACCTAAAACATTGACTCTCTACCGGCCCCACTTCTGCCGCCCCCTTTTCCAATAGTCTTGATCCGTCCCCTGAGCAGATTGACAATAGTGTTTTGTTTTGGTGTTATGATACTGAAATTACTTCAATTATAAAATGAATGCTTTAAAGTCAAAGACACATTAAGCCTAATGGACATTTGAGAAATTTTGCTCAGCTAAGTACCTCGTGAGACACTTCGCTTACTAAAATTATATGCACAATGAAAGCAAAGTACCTCGCTAGGCACTACTTTTACTACATTTTGATGCATACTGTAAGCGAAGTGCCTCGCGAGACACTTCACCTACTAATTTTGTATGCATACTGTAAGGAAAGTTTGTCCCGAGACGATTCGCTTACTAAAATTATATGCAGAATTTAAGCAAAGTACCTCGCTAGGTACTTAACTTACTAAATTCTGATACATACTGTAAGTGAAGCGCCTCGCGAGACACTTTGCTTACTAAAATATGATACACATTGTAAATAATGTTCCTCCCAAGGCAAGTGTGTGCTGAATTTTAGTTTTCTCGATCTTATTACAAATTTACAACAATATATAAAATACTTACTGTAAGATCCTGCCTAATTGATTTGAGCTGCTCGCATACAAAGTTGTAATCTGCATCTTTCTTCCAACGCTCCTTGACCATCTGCAGTGACCGGCGGAGAACCGGTAGCGGTCTTACAGTGGACGGATGAGGGGCCTGAAATAGTGTTAACAAATAGGTTATGAAGGTCATATAGAAAGTATATGCACTGAAAAAAAATTATATTGACCTCCCAGGACCTGGTAATACTTCACAGTGAATGGATGTCTGCATTTATCCAGGCTGTAATAAGTTGGAAAAATAGGTTATGAAAAGGCCATATGCGAGGTTTCACCACAACATTAGTTATATCGTAGGTGAGATCAAACTGAGTCCAAAAAATAAATCAAATGCTTGAAAATTTTAGTTTTAAACAATTTTAAATACTATGGTTCTAATATTATTGTTAAGGTCAGAGTGCAAGGTATGCAAATTTGCTAGATTAGTAATTTCTTTATTTTTTAGATGACTTCGTTTTTAGTTTTCTCAAAAACATTGTTTTCATACATAACAATTTCAAATGCTCAAATCTATAGATCTACTTATCCTAGGAATGTCATGAAAATTTTAGATTACAGATTTTATTGTGTTCTATGATTTGTACCAATAGCTGTTTTCATTTTCAAACCATGTAGCCTACTTTGTAGTGAGAACTCAACTATAGAATGCAGATGCCATGAAAGAAATTAAAACCCCAAAAGAAATTTACTCTTTAAAATATTAGTATATTTAAATGAATATTTTTAAATGCCATATACACTTACTGATGTCAATCGTAAATACTGCTTTGTTAAACTTTGGCATGTGCCCAATATTGGTTGATCACTCAATTCAATTCCCTCATCAAATTTCTGAAGAAAATAATACAGTGAGTAAACATATAATACATAAATAAACAATAAAGATCATCTACTTTAAAGGTGTATTGTCTATGAAAATAACAAAACAACCATCAACATTACTTCCGAAATTAACCTGCTCACATTGTAAACACAAAAATTCTAAGAACTTGAAAATAGAAATTTGTGTACATAAAAATGGCTTGGTAGGGCTCAAGTTTTTACTAGCCTGGCATACAATGGCTAGTGAAAACTGCACCAGGCTAGTGAATTTTTGTTTTACTAGCCCAGTTGGCTATTGATTACAAGTGTCAAGCAGTCACTTCTGCACATTGTAGATTAAGTTGTCACAGAAATGGGCTAATTTAATTGCTCGTGGGCTAGTGAAATGTAAAGTCAACTTGCCCAGTTGACTAGTCAAAACAAAAACAAAAATCGAGGCCTGCTTAGCAAGTTTGAAAACTAATGTTGTAAACTTAGAGGTTAATATTTTTAAAATACCTTAATTTTTTCAAAATAAGCAAGTTATTTTCACAATCATTTTTAAAAAAATTTCCTCACTAATCAAAATTGTCTGTAAAACTTAACAAAATTGGTCGGTTTTGGAGAGCCGACTATATGACAAGCACAATTTTAAAATGAAAGATTTTTTTTTCTTGAACTTTTTACACATAGATTGTCAAAAAAAAAAATATTATTTTACTATTTGCTTGAACAGTTATAAATATAATACCAATCTGCCATGTTTATGTCATTTATTTAACTCCAAAACATTAAAAAATACTGAAGAATATAATTTCGGGGATCCTAAATTTAACAACGAACTATATGTGTGATGTGCATGCCATGTACAAGAATAGACTGGGTGACATCTGAGCGGGGACGATTTACAGCTTACTAACTTAGCAACGGGAATTATCAACTAAATCATCTAGGCCTAGCCTAGAAATTATTTGCTTATTTACTATTTGCTTTTTTCTACTTAAGAATAAAACTAAAAAAGTATGCAGGTAACTACAAATAGTTAAAGGTGAATTTCCAAAGACATTTTTAGGGAGCTGTTTGGAAGGAATACCCCTTTAACTAATGCCTATGTATCTTTCAACAGTACTACTTACAAGGTATGTATTAATATCTAATGTAAGCGTTTCCTTCCTCTGTTTTCGTGGTCCCTTTCCAATCATATCACAAAAGCGCGCCGCTCGTTTCTGCAATCGCTGAGACTTCTCTGCATCATCCTCATATTCCATCATGCCAACCGATGATCTATAAATAAATGCAACATTTACATTAATTAACCAGTTATTCAATCAATTTAATGAATTCAACTATCAATCAAATTCCTGTGAGTAATCAGGTGATGTAAACAATTGAGAAAAACTGTTTTTACTATGAAAAGATTTTATTATTTTTTTATCAAAATAAATAAACTTGCATAGTGAAAAAGAGCATCAAAGTTGGTATTGCAGTAACATTCAGGAAATTCTCTTTATCTTGTCAAGGTTGTAATGTCCAGTGTAAGGCTGTAACAGAACATCTATTATGTGAATGGCTATAAATTTAGAAATAAAAATGGCAATGGAAAAAGAAAAAAAATCTTACTGTATTTGTCCTCTCTTGTTCTTCTGTCCTTTCTTCCCTGGAGGACGCAGCCCTTGATTCTTACCACCCCTTCCCCTACCTTTCCCACGTCCCCTACCCCGACCCTTACCCCTAGAACTAGTTAATGGAATGAACCCCGAATCAGAACCTGATGAAGAACTGTAAAAGAAAATTGATAGACCTTAAATTTTAGAAATAATATTTTATGCAAACAACAAAACTTGGTGATAAATGTGAGGTGTTGTAACAAAATCAAGCTTCAAATTTCCTTCAAATTTCCTTAAAGTGTTCCTACAGCAAAAACTTACCAGTGGGATTGGTTTTGATGGTATTTATTTTATAAAACGTGATTTCAAACATAAAAATTATTCTGTGGACTGATGGTACACTACAGCAGAAAAGGGATCCATCCACAGCAATTGCTGGCGATGGTGTGGTGAAATTCGAACCATGAAAATGAGTTGTGTTGTACGCCAGGTCATTTCGAGAAGTCTTACTTTATAAATATGAGAATTTTGCTGTTTTGGGATGTTTATTACTTAAATTCTATAATTATAAACATCCTGTTTATTTTTATTTACAATAAACATGTTTCTGAACTAAATTTTTTAAAGGCTGATTTTCAAAAGCAATGGAAAACAGGCAGGAAATCAACAGTTGTTTATCTTTAAAGTATATTTTCTTCAAAATGGTTTTTTTCAGGTGTACATTTCAAATTTATATTTCTCCGGTTTTACTCAACCTATGAACCCAATTCAAACACCAAATTAAATCTTAAAATATCTTCTATCAGAATATAACAATAACTAATTTTTTTCTTTTTTTGTACAAGAATCATTTTGTGGTGAAACCTCAAATATGGCAGTGCAATGTAATGTCTTTGTTCAGAGCAACATGTTAACAATTATAGGGTTACAAAGCTGTAATTGAAAAATTATCAATTCACTGGATTTTCCACTGGTCACAGCTTCAATTTATAAATACATGGAATGACATACACATCTTTGTTTCAGGATTCAACATTTCAACAGGTATGATGTCATCATCAAGCATACTGGTTCACTAAACATCTAAAACTCAAAATTCTGGATGACGAATGTTCAAATATTTTTGTACCTTGTCCAACTCGCATATTAACTGTGAAGTAAAAATCCTACAGAAATGGCTAATTATACTTTGTAGTAATGACAATAAAATTTAGGAAAACTGGACATTACATACCTTGCACTCCGCCTTCGTCGATTCCTCCTAGGGTAAGGCGAGCGACTGCGAGATCTCGACCGTGATCTACTATCCCAAGACCTTGACCTAGATCGCGACCTTGACCTACTACTCCTCCTGAAACCAAAGCTATATGGCCTACGCTCCGAGCGCGAGTATCCTTGATTCTTCTGAAATACGGCCTTGTTTTGGTTACTCTGTTTACGTGGAGATGGCGAGGGCGTCTGTTGCTGTCGCTGTTGTGGGCCAGACATTTGGTCTGTATCCCAACGTGATGCTCGGAGTTGATTTATTTTTGCTTTTTCCCTGAATATTTAAAAATGAAAACAAAAGTAAAACAATTATAAAAATTATCATTTTTTTCCCCAAAATTTGAAATTTCTCAACACCGTTCCACCATTCTGATGCCAACCCTATAATGAATGTGTGTTAAACACAGTTATTTTGAACGAATTTTTAACAGTGTTTTTATTTATTATACCCATCTCTAGTGAGGAAAAATCACATTTAATAACAGTTTAGGAACACGTTTTTTTTCTCACTACAAACATGCCTTTTGGGTATTTTTCATGGACAAAATTCGTCCACCTGTAAGTAATCGCCCCTCCTACTCAATTTCAAAGCAATTTCAAAATGACACCCATAATAAAAAAGTGCTATATAAACCAATGTGTATTCTATTCCTTCCACCCTGCCGGAGGCAGTGGTTCCATGAGATGCGCGCATGCGTATTGACGATCATAGCCGTTTGT
>JAOTQE010024557.1:0-10532 GCA_025631205.1 Nesometra sesokonis | reverse complement strand
AACAGGATGTTGCATTCACACGCGCTATAAAATGTAACAATTTGTTACATTTTGTTAAATTTGGTAAGATTTTTGTACGTGTGAATCGGGTATTAGTTTACTACATAAGCTGTTGAGTGTACACTGCTATGTTAACAGTTTTTGCTTGCAGTTGTAACACATGCTCAATACTTGTAAAACTTGGGTTATAAATGTAGACAAACTAATGAGCGAATCCAACCAACTCGTCTGAAAACCAAGAGCTCTTCATTTATGGGTAATGATGACATAATTATCACCAGAATGGTCATCATTTAACCAATTTTACTGAGGGGAAAAATAGCTGCAATGCAGGCAGATTGAAGAACACTCACAAAAATACAGATTATTTTTAATCGATTATTTTGTGTTTTGATTAGAAACAGGCCCTGTTTTGAACTGCAAGTTTAAAAGATTGGCTACAAATAATATGGACTCAATCCTGGTTCAGCTCAAGAACTTGAGATTGAATGAAGGACCTTGGGATTGATGGGCAAGTTAATAAACCACTTCAATGCAACTATGAACTAAAACAATTTTGGCCTCATACAAAAAAAAATAATTCAGACAAATGGTTATTCATAAAACAAAACTATTCTTCCTATCTGGTGATTCAATGTCTAATGTAGGCTTTACAGTTTGTCAAATTTGATATGAAACTAACATTCTGTAATTAACATGTTTTATCTGGATATATTTATATTGTAAATCCTAATTCTAGATAAAC
Organism: Nesometra sesokonis; assembly: GCA_025631205.1. Classification (NCBI taxonomy): domain Eukaryota; kingdom Metazoa; phylum Echinodermata; class Crinoidea; order Comatulida; family Antedonidae; genus Nesometra; species Nesometra sesokonis. The sequence continues at coordinate 9,787 of JAOTQE010024557.1, read as the reverse complement.
AAACATAAGATATAAAATCTTAGCTGTCAACTCACAGAAATTGCTTTATTCCCCAAGTGACTTATTGAGCTTCAAACATGCCACATATACAACTCCTAGTAAAGCACAGCCAACCTCACAAAAACAGGAGTGATGGTGTTTTGTGTGTGTGTGTGTGTGTGGCAGGGGGTGGGGGGATAAGAAGACTAATAAAATGGGTTAAATCCCTTTTTATTTGCTGATATGAAAATTAAAATCATTAGCCTACTTGTAAAAACTAAATTCGTGGGAGATTTTGTAGCAATCGTCCAAAAAACTAGTTTACAAAAAGCATGGCAGGTGGTGGCCCAACAATGCTTGTAATAATTATATTAACCTACCTACCGTAGTGTAGAAAAAGGTGTATATCAGGTTTTTTAATGATGGTGCAATGGTACAACTAATGCTATGCACTTCTCTAACATCATCAAAGTATATGTGCGCCCCTCCCCTACCCCCTCTAAAATTTACGCCTAAAGATAAAATAATAATAATAATAATTAGTGCTTGATAGAGCGCATTCTGCAAAACTATTTTATACCTCCCTGCTGCAAGCAGACAAGTTTCAGACAGTTACAACAGATAAAAAAGGCAAAAACACACACAGTAAGGCAAAAATATAGGGTATTTTTTGCTTGTTAAATATGAACCCAGAAACATTCCAACCCCGTTGGAAATACTGCGCCACTTCTTTTACAGAATCCTGGATGCACCCCTGTAATACATACAATTAGTGTGCAAACGGTGTAGGGCTGATATGAAAGGTTGCATTGATGGTCCAACTGATTTTTGTAATGTATGTAATACATAAAACAAAACATGTATTTCAGGTTGTATAGCCATGGTCGTCTTTCAAGACAAGTGGGGGTTACCCCAGTGTACTGGTCCATACACAATACATGTCGTGGACAGAGGAAATACCATGAGTACAACCCAGTCCTTGCTGCATGACATGAGGTGAAGTCATAAGAACTCTTGTAGCATCTGGTCCAAAGTGCCATGAGCATCTTCTAGATGGATTATGGAGCATGACTTAATATACAGATTTATTATCATTATCTTTATCGTTATCGTTATCGTTTTCGTTATCGTTATCATTATTATTATTACTACATAACACTAGTGTACAAATAGAATGGGGTTTTATAATAATCATAACTATTGTTTGTAATGTTTCTTAATACATGAAACTGGCATTAATTGTAGCATGGTGGTTAACAGGTCCAAACTTGGCTGACAATCTATCAAACAGCGCCACTTGCTAAGCTTCATATGATGATGAGACTTTTATGAAAAGCTCTACATAATTTCCATCTTGTAAGTGGTGAGAAAACCTTTTGTTGAATGTAACACAAATTATCAACAAAAAACCTAACAAACTAGTGCACAAAAGGTTTGTCAGATTTGGCAGTTACTATACTTATTTCTATTTCTGACTTTCAGTAACTTTATTTATATGCAATCTATTATTCATAATTGCAAAGTTGAACAGCTTCTGATACCATAAAATTATTTTTCTGTTTGCTGTAGGCCCTACATAGCAAAAATGATGTCCATTGAGCAAAACCTTGAAATCCATTATGCATTTATTACTATTTTTTTAATTCTCATAATTTCAATATTAAAAATATCTCTCTTCAACTAGAACAACATCAAATAAACTTTATTTAAGTTTATTTTAACTTAGGAATGGAGCAAAACCCTGGAAATTACTGGAGAAATCATAAAATTACTGGAAAAATCATGAAATTACTAGAGAAATCGAAGTGATGATAAGTATTTTTGGGAGTACGGGTAAAGAAACTTGGAGTCTTAGAAGCCAAAAATATAATATAGTAAACTGTTTAACAAGCAAGTGCTATTTTGAAAGTATTCAAGTAATAACTTCTGTGCGACTTTTCTTAAGTAGGATGTACTTGATCAAGAGTAGCTGACATACTTAACTTAATCATACTGTCTTAACCTAGATTTAATGTAACCATAATTTAGTGTAGTTTATATGTTGGACTCAAATGGTAGCTAATCCAGTTACCTTGTAACCTAGATAGCTTAAAAACTGGATTATCTCATATGGATTTTCTGTTTTATTTACAGTAGTTGCACTTTTTGAAAGGCGTACAAAAATAACTTTTTGAATTTGTTGTGGTGACATCTTAAGCCGAATTTGTTAATAAGACTAGGGAAGTTTACAGCAGTCACATGGCTCACACTGGACTTTCTTACTTGATAATGCTAGAAGTTGGTAAGGGGCAGATCCAGTGGGGTTTGGATGTACCCCCTCCAAAATGTAAAAAATCCACTGCTGTGCATGTGGCCCTTAAGAAATCTGTAAATGTAGGCCTACCCTTATTACCAAGGATTAATAATATAAAATATAATATATAAGTAATAATAATTTAATAACTCCTTATTCATATATACAAAATTTCCTTAATATCAAATATTATTTAAACATATATCATTTTTCCATCTATCGAGAGGCTAGTGCCATATCTTAAATTTTGTCACCCACACCTCAGACCCATGGTTGGACTGATGTGGATGTGGACTCTTCAAGTTCATCCCATTTTCCAAATTGTTGACGTGATTAAATTTATGAAGCATGGAGGGGTGTCATCTAATCAGGGATGTAGCAAAATTTAAGGGTGGGCATCATTAATGTAAGGCTGGGTGGTAAAATATTTTTACCTTTTTTAGAAGTTTAGGTACATGGTACATTGAAATTAGGCTGAATGCAGGGGCGGATTTAGGGGGGGGGCGCCACCGGCAACTACGTCAAAGTTGCGCCCCCCCCCCCTTATATTAGGTGCGCCGGGTCCAAAATTTACAACAAAAACCCAAAATACGACTAAAATACGGCATTAGAGCACCAAAACATAATGTAAAACAGATTGTTATTATCTGATTGTGTACTACATCCTGTATAAATATGTTATTATTATTATTATAAAATAGGGGAAATGTTTTTTTTTTTTTTTTTTCTTTTGCTCGTCAGGGAAAACCTAAGAACCACGCTCACACGGAATTTTAAAGTGCGCCCCCCCCCCATCCTGGATCCGCCCCTGGAATGGAATTAAGCTTTAAGGTCGGTGGACAATTTTTAAGGTGGGCAGCTTGCCCACTTCTGCCTAGCACAATTACATCCTTGTCTAATCCTGATACATCATTTCAAATAGAAAGGTGAGTAAATTGCATGCATGTTAAAATTCTAAAATGATTGTGCCAACTGGGCCCAAAAGCTGAGTTGGTTATCGACCATAACCTTTCACCACTCTACTTTTCAAATCTAGAATTTCGCATGGTGTATAGCATCGCCTACCTAGGTCATTGCAAAGAAAAAATGGCTGCGCTCAGTGTTTTAAAATTGTGACTTTCTCAGATTTGTTCTATTGACAATAAAGATATATTGGGACTCAATCTCATAATAAAGATACAATTATTGCTTATGTATCTTGGAATAGTGTCATAATTATTATTTTCACAAAATATTAACATGCATTTTTATGATCTTTTCAGTCTTCACTATATTAGGCTTTCGCGGTAACCATCTGGTGGGTCCCCAATCGATAGTTGTGTTTCCTTTTAAAACGGCATTTGTAGGGCCTATGATAAGTTGAAAAATATCATGTTAATGTTAGTAGTATTTATTACTGATTTGTGAATAAATGTAAATTTAAACAAAAAGAAGAAAGACCATTTATTGTATACAACATCACATGCTTATTAATTATTATTATAGAGAATTTGTATTTGTTAATTAAAATCTTCGAGATTTTCATGATTTTCGCACGCCCTTAATTTTTGCAAACGTCATGTTATTGCAATATTCACGAATATTAAGGGCCCACAAAAATAAAGGGCTTTAAAGTAAGAGAAATTTACCATTCTTCACAGTTTATGTATGTCATGATTATTCTTTGCCATTCACATTTGAAGCATTTTATCAATTTTTGAGTCAGGTTTTAGGCCATCTTTTGATACAAGGTATTAGGTAAGTTGGCTACTCCAAACTTTGATTCTGTTGATTCTAGTTTCTTTGCATTGTTGTAATATAAGCCTTCAGTCTACAGTTGTGCTATCATCAATTCTGCCACAAATGATGATGTCATCAGCAAATTCTGTGAACCACTTCCAAGTTGTCAAGTCCGTGTTGGAGTTTGTTTAAAAGATTACATTTTGGGGATAATAGGGGTGCACCCCTGTTCTAAATGTATCATCCACATGAGTCTGATTCGTCGTCTAAGTTGCAATGTATGTAGCCACCCATTCGGTTGCATATTGAGAAATACTGTACTTCACTGAAGTTTGTCAATGTGCCTGACATAAGCGGTTGTGGATTGTGTTCTCACCGTTATTATTGGTACATTTTGCATGGTCTATGCACAATCTAATATGTTAGGTGTCATCACAAAATGAGTCGTGTTGTATAACAAAGCAAATCTGAGGTATTGTTATATTCTGGCAGATGGCATTATAAATTCAATTTGGTTTTTGAATTAAGTTAAAAGGTTGAAAATAACAAACGAAAAATCATTTTAAAATGTACATATATAAAAATATACTTTTGAGAAAATCGACTTTAAAGATAAACAATTGTTCACTTTCTGCATGTTTTTCCATTAAATCTGAAAGATAACTTTACAAAATTGAGCTTGTACGTACACACACACATCCATCCCCACCCACCCCCCTCCCCACAACATACATACACACAACAAAATAAAGAACACCAACAAAAGAAAGAAAATAAATTATATAAGTTGAATGTACTTTGGAATGTAAACGTGCACGAATATGAATTAAACATGGGTGATTTGTAAATTGGTTGTCTACATCAATGATTACTACAAATGTGAGAGTAATAAATGTGTGGGATGAATGTTAACTAAATGATGGAAAATATGAACACAAGTTTGCATGAATAATGAATAAATTGAATGTGGGATGAGCGATGAAATTAGTTAACTGACACAAGTAACACCATCACACGCAACCCTAATATCAGGTTAAAGCGGAGTTCCGGGATTAAAATTTCTATGGATACACCTATCGAACATTAGCTCTGACCTAACTGATAAACTTCCACAACATTTGGACAACTAGAAATACTCCTTTTACGCTACTATGTAAAAGACTTTCCTGCTCGGTAAAACTAACCTGGTCAGTTTTCCCGGGCAAGCGGGACTCGGTTAAATTAACCGCACGGCTTGGGTAAGTTTCCTGTCAGGTAAACTTCCTGTGCTGTTCGCACTGGACTAATTATGGTAAAACTAGCTAACGTGTTAGTTAGTTTTACCAAAAAAAGTCCAGTGCGATTGTGGCTTAAGTCCCATTTTGCAGCAACCAATGTGTAAAAATTAAAATCAATCAGCAGTAAAACAACGGTTAAGAAACACCTAATGAAAATGATTTGTCATCTTAGTCTCCGATGGACATCAGATGTCACCGTTTGCTATGGAATATGTGTTGGATGGCAGTTGGGTCGATGAGCAATTACCATCTGATGTTATAACGGATTGTAATCGGACGGTAATAAACATGATGTTTCATTTCAATAGTAATCAGATTGATGATGGGCTGCTATCAGGTTTGTCGGGCCATGGTCGGGCAGACCGCCGATGGCAATCAGACGAGCATCAGGCGACTACTGAATAAGGAGCTTTCGATTTACATGTTCACATGTGAACTGATACGCAATTTAGGTCATTTTGATGAATAGCGCATGCGTGAAGTTGACTATCACGTCCACTCCCAAAATTCATAACGTGTTCACTACCATTTTGAAGTTCGCTCACTCAGTGAGCCAACATGACGTCATTGCTGTAAACATGTCGGCAGCAAATGCTATCGGCGTATCGCTATGTTGCCGAAAATCTTAGAAACGGAAAATCAGGGTTATGGAGAACCAGAATTCTTTATAAATTATAATATACTTACAAAGCAAGAACTTTCGTGAAACACATTTAGTGTTTAAAATTTAAATTCATTAAAATTGCAACCCTGGAATTAGCCTAAAACACTAGCCTAGGCTAGGGCCTGGCATAGGCTAGGCCTACGCGAGGCAGGGCTACCTACTAGAGGCCTAGTAGTAGTAGATTAGGCCTACCTAACTTAGGTCTAAAAAAGCAAAATAAAAATTGAGTTCGGTATAAATTCGTCATATTTTAATTGTTTTGATCTTTAGAACTACGATGATGACGTAGGACGTGGCACGTTCACGTCAAGTAAAATCTAAACACGATAGAACTTTAGTGAACGTTCGGCAGTCAACGACGTTGATACGCACAATCAGAGAACTGGAACGCAGTTCTCGTCCACTTAAATCGAAAGCTCCATATTATCAGACACTCATCAGATAGCCGGCGGAGGTTGGCTGGACACATCGGGCAATTCTCTGATGTCAGTCTGACACGCATCGGACTGACTCGACATTCATCCAAGACTGACTCGATTTTGCGTCAGATGAAGGAACGAAGCGCTGAGATTAGTTTTTTCATCGGACGATTTTGCATCATCGGATCACGTCCGACACGTCGGACACTGTTCTAACATTCGGCAAACAGCAATCGGATTCATCGGATTGTGATGCGATACTCATCGGAGGGTTACCAGAAGGAGAAAATAGTGATTCCGATGAGTGACCGATCACACCAAAATTCTCAGTGGAATGGCGGTATAAGTGACGATTCCTAATCAATATGAACAGAATTGAACCAACTGAACATTTGATCTAACGACCTCCAAGTGACCCTTCACCCCAGGCTGGAATGTGTATGGTGTTGAGTGTTTCTTAATGACCAAGTGTATGTGGATTATTATAGATTTTTAAATGCTTTTGTTATTTATGTCCTAATTATCACTTAATGACCTTTGACCTCAGTCCACGACAAACCCTTGCGGTTATATTATTTTCCATTTTGGAAGTTTGACCATAATGACCTCCAAGTGACCCTTTATTGTTTGATACTGCTGACAAAATGAAAGAATGAAATAAACAACATGAGTGCAACTTTCAAGTATCTCTTTAGATGATGATGATGATGATGATGACAACAAGGAGGTTTTATTATGATAATAATAATAATTTTTGCCTTTTCAAGCTTTTTATGTAGCTGTTTGAACTGTTTCAGTTCTTGTTTAGTCACCGATCAATGTAAATTCTTCAAATGCAAGTTCACCCAAAAAAATTATCTTCCTTATGTTTTAGTTTATCATAAAAAGTATATTCAGTCCTATTTTTGATTTTTTACAATTCATTTTACCTACCATAATTATTGGTGAAATAGCTGAAAATTGCTAAGTGGGGGGATAGTTCAAATTACAAGATGGAATCGCTATTCTTTTACATACAAATTGTCTGAAAGAGGGGTATTTTAAATAAATTGTGAAAAACCAATGGTCATTCTAAAAATATATAGAAAAATATTTTTCTTGTGTGTTTTAACCAAAATTGTTCATTTCTGATGTCTTTATATAGTGTAAAGTAGTTATTTTTATTTGATAATAAAAAATTACCCACTTTGCTATTTTGTGTGTAAAAGAATAGGGATGAAGTCTTGCATTTATTTTATATATATTTCTTAATTCATGGGACTCAAGGGGAAAATAATCCTAAAAATCCCCAAATAGGGCTGAATATACTTTTAAGGAAATGGTGTCTAATTTATATGTATGAAATTTCATGCAGGTCTATTCAAAACTGGCGACACTGGACACTTTTAAAGTTCGCAGTGACTATTGTTACACCAGTCATAATCTCGATGCTGTTGGCTATTCTTACGCCACACTAAACTGCATGTGCAGTAGGTTTATTTTGGACATTGGCAAATTCACAAAAAAATCACGACCAGGTAGCCTAGTCTAACGTGGTGCAATCGCAAATGGTCAGTTTTGGCAGTTTCTGGCATGGCCATCCATAACAAGGATGGATTGTAAAAACAATCTACACGATAAAGGTGCCATTAACACTACCGTAGTTAGGTAAATTTGGCCAATATTTTGGCTCTCATTAGTTTGCAGTGAGCCTCAAGCTACTATCTGTGGCTCACGTCAGCTTGCTACCGATTGCCCCGTGGTGTAGGGTGTTCTTGCTTAAGCAGTAAATATCCACAGGCTAGCTTGATGCTAACTACAAACTAAGGATAGCCCAAACAATGGCTAATGGCCATACATTTATCACGCAAATTGTTATTGTATTTCGCAATCGATCCATGTTATGGACTACGGCCACTGAAACTGACCATTTGCAATTGCACGGCGTGAGCCTAAGCCTAGGCTACATGGTCGCGATTGTTTTGTGAATTTGCCAATGTCCAAAATAAACCTACTGTACTGCGCATGCGTTTTAGAGTGGTGTAAGAATAGCATACAGGATTGAGATTACGACTGGTGTAATAATAGCCACTGCATTTAAAGTCATGGTTGCAACAACACCAACAATAAGAACATGAGTAAGGTTCCTAAGGTCCACTTCACATGGACCTAACAAACAGATAATAACAAGCGGATCATCAAATTTTGGCTCATTAAACTCAACTCAATAAAACAGAGAACACCTGTAATATTTTAAAACAATATTTTATCACCTAATAAGGAGCTTAAAATTTAACTTTAAAGGTATCATGATGCTCTATGAACTGAGCAAACTGAGCTCACTGTGGAGACAGCATAACTATTTAGTCTTTAGATCTTCAATAATAACCGATAAAACTTAAAATAAAAAGCAAGTAAAGCATTAGACATAATCAGAACTACTGTGTATAAATCTTACAAGAACTTGTTTTTCTAAAAATTAAACAACCTGCTATCGAAATATCTATCACAATCCAGACAAACACAATTTATGAAAAGCAATTGTTTGTCTGTGGTTTGGTCAAAGGATACAGATAACTGGGCAACATGAGGTGTAAACTTCTGATCTCATGATGGTAACACTGATCTGTCAATAGTTACGCTACCACTGTAAATCCATTAAACTTACTTATTTTTTTTTTAAGAACTTACAATTATCAAAACAAATTTAAAAATGTGGGCAAGACTTGGCACACTTCAAATCCTATAAATATCTTGAAAAGTGAAAAATGATCATATGACAAAAACCCTATAACCAAAACTTCCATCTTAAGCACTTTATCGTATTTTATAGTGATTCACTAATGTAAGTTCCAAAGCAGATAGTGCTTTAACGTAGGTGGATACGTTTATATTAATTTCCTTATCATGACTTGTGGTTACAATGACCGTACAGTGGCCTGCCCCAGGTTTTAGTAGACCTCCTTTAATTTGGTTTACTCTACACTTCCAGGAAGCACAATAATTATGAGCTTATAGTCAACTTTCCCAAGCCAACCATCCTTTGACCCATCCATTTTGTTCAGTTAGACAGAGACACATTTATTTATATTTAGTTAAATTTAATATTTTGGGACTTCAAAAAAAAATGTCAAATTTAATTAGATTTACCTTATCGGAAGGAGTAAGTTTTTGGAAAGTTGACTTTACTGTACCTGGCTTTACCTGGAATTAGAAAGTAAGATACATTGTACATTTGATTCCATCGGAACAGTAATTGGATTGTAATCATTGCAACAAACATTTATGAAACAATATCCATTCCACAATGTTTTAGCTGTATTTAGCACACATGCAATTTTTTATTACTAAATTCCATTTTTTATCTTGGTCCGAAGTTCTGGAATACCTTATCCCAAAATTTGGCTAACAAACCTTCCATTAATTCTTTTAAATCTGCTTACAAACATTCCCTGAT
>JAOTQE010024546.1:0-10532 GCA_025631205.1 Nesometra sesokonis | reverse complement strand
CATACTCCAAGCAATGAGATACACGCCATCGTGACAAGATTCAATATTTCGACATAAATTATGTCATCATCAGGATGCTTTGTTAGCATTTTAGACACAAACTTGAATTTCAATTGTATTTGTCTTCAACCTCATAGACTTCTTTTAGAGGATATATTAATGGATTTCAGCTACTGTAATCATACGGACGGGACCATGCCAAAAGTATTCTACTGCAGTTATTGCACCAATCTATTGCTATTCAAATCTGTTGTAGTTTTTGTAGTAATCCGGTGCCATGTTAGTCACTGCTTTGATACACAATGTCACATCTCCACATGTTGTTTATTGTCTTTCAGCTACTGAAATAATACTGCTGTAACTGAATTACTGCAGTAACTGTAGCAGGATAATTTTGAAATAGTCTCTAAGAAATAAATGACATGTTTATATTCTTATAATATTTATTGTCAACAGTTGTAAACAAGTGTAATTACATACTGTATGTATATACCGGTTTATTACGCAGATAGGCCTACGTTGAAGAATCTTTCCAAATGGTAGGTTCTTTTAAATAGTATACACAAGCATCTTTCAGTAATTATTGTTCTTATGAGTATATGTTTGTTTTGACATTAGCAATATTGTATGCCTATTTTTGGGGGAAACAAAAAAAGTGTACCAGTTGCAAAACTATAATGTGACGAAGAAGAGTACAATAGTGTGCCACAGCGAGTAAAATATTTTCGATATCCCCCGAAAATACTAAACTTCAACAAAATTCAAATTTATCTTCGATAGCCTACCTAGAATGGCGGGCCAAATTAACATTTAATTGGGAAATAGAGAGTTATTTTCGATTAATGTCAATTCGGCCCGCCATTGCCCAGGCTTGGCCCTCGAGATTTGGCAAGGTCTAACATTATTCACATTAAACTTTTAAGATTTAGCCCAACATTATTTTCCTCTGATTGTCAGGATTTTTTAGAGGCGTTCAAGCATACTTCATTTTGTCGGTTTGTCTGTCGATCGGGTCGATGGCTATCACGTTTAATAGGTAACGGGTTTAGTGGGTATCAGGGGTTTTTGGACCCCTTAAAATCACCTGCGCTCGAGGCTGTGAAGACAGCTCTCCCGAGCGAAATACATTGTTGGGATCATAATCGGGGGCAGAGCCACACCGGTAAAATAGGCTATAGGCTTCCGGACACCATTTTTTACTCCACAGAGGAACTTATTATTTTGGGGCGCCCCAAACTCGTGTCTACTCAGAACTGTATCTCTGTTATGGTCCGACTACTTTGAGTTTATACTATTTAATATCGACACAATGGGGTGGGTCTGGGCCTGAATAATGGATCCAATCAATTTTGCAGTGTTTATGACAAACAACGACGCATAATGAGACCAAACAAATTAGTGAATTTTAAAATATAACGATATAACGAAGCGTATCTATAATAAATTGAATCACTATTAGCACGTTTTTTAATGTTTATATCATTTATTATAATATTATGTATGTTTACATAAAAAAGATAGGCCTACTATTAATATATTAGGCCTACAGTGCATTATTATTACAAGATGAAAAATGTCAAGTATATATCCTAAGGTGACCTTCTTACTTTTATGATGTCTTCTTATGCAATAAGCACTTACGAAAAACAAAACAGGATCTTAAGATTCCAACGATTTATACATTTTAAATACATGAATACATTAGAGGCGTAACGTTGTTTTCAATCTTTTTGTGTATACCGGAATTACTAAATCTACCTACTGGATCTTCAAGTAGATGCGCATCCTCTGGTAGGCTTGGAAGGTCGACAACATTACGGGGCGCCGTTTGAGACATTAACTATTTTGTCAAAATGTTGTCAGAAAATTATACCTCCTTCATGTAAAATGTCAACTTGTCACTCTTCGATAAGGGCAAAATATTTCCACTCTATTATCCAATTAACACGTGTACTTTTTTCTCAAATGTAACAAGTTGTTGAAAGTTTCACAAGGATCACAGCATGTGAAAGCAACAATAACAGTAAAGTCCCTGTAATAATCTTGTAAGAACTTGTAATTTACCTGCCTCAGAATAGCCAGGAAGCATTACATGTTGCCTTCTGTGATGTTATATTTCGAAAGCAAATCGATGGAAAAATGTGTAGGCTGGGGACAAGTTGTCATAAGTTGCATGGTTCGAGAATGTTCATGAGTGTTTTTTTATTTTAATTTTTTCACACGAAGAATGCTCACTCAATTCGTTTTTTACGACTTTTAAAACCTTGTTACATTTAGTATACGTGTGAATTAGGTATAAGAGAGTGACTCCTGTAGAAGTGGATTCAATAGCTTTTATTACAAATTCAATACAGATTCACTCACTGAAGTCATCACTAAAATAATTATGGAGTGGTCACTATAGAGTCAAATTCACTACAAATAACGGACTTCACCGACAACAGGATCAGTCATCATCATCATCATCATCATCGTCTTCATCATCCTCGTGGTCGCATTGTCGTCATCAACGTCAACATCTTCGTCTTTTGTCATCATCATCATCACAATCATCGTCGTCGTCGTCATCATCGTCAACGTCATCATCATTGATCACCAAGGATCGGCAGTATCAAATCATCAATATCTGCGATATCTTCCCGGTACTGGCATAGACTCATGATGCTCCAAACACGACCATATCATAATAGCAATTAGCGATTGGCGTTGTCTTTGGGCAGATAAAATTCGAACCCAGTCCACGGGGTTTAGTGACTAACATCTCCACTTTACAACATCGTGATGTAGATGGTTGAAATGAAATAAAATAGGTCTACAGTTTAGCTTGAGTGTACAATTTGTAATAATTGCCAGTTTTATCCGTGTAAAATATTTTTATCAAGATCCAGATATGTAAATACTGTAGGATACTGGTATAATAAACGTATTTCACTGAACTTGTTTTGTTTGTAAAGTCTACGTTATTTATCACAATTCCCCTTTGTACTGTATTGTGTGTACCATAAGTGCTTTTGTTAGAAAACAGATTTTGTGTAACAATCGAAGTAGAGAAAAAATAAAACCACAACCCAATCCCAGTCTTTGGATTTACCTACTAGGCCTACTATTAGAATTTGGTGTCAACGTTTGAAAAAAAACATAATCGCTTAAGCAAAGCTACTCTGAACCTCTTTATCCTCCATACGTACAAAATCGGTGTTGAAGCGGAATGCAGAACGGTCAAATTGTAACAAACAGTATATACGACAAGGTATAGATTATCGTCGCATTTCAAGTCTATGAAATTATCAACAAAAACCATTGTACTTAGGGGTAACCAACTGACAGCAAATGATATCACAACAATACAAAACGTTTTCATAAGTTTTTTGGATACTCTGTATTCCTTCGAAACTACGGCAAGTGTTTGCTCATGTCTCCTAACATAAATGTATATAACACAATACGTAACTGAAACTAATAATATTATAAACACATTGGCAACATTCACAAAATATTCCGAGCCTTTCCACTTATCGGTGACAATTAGCGTGACATAACATGCATAAGTTACAATCCAAATTAAAACAGATGCTATGAAGAGATTCTTTGGTGAATTAAGGTCTCTTTTGAATGGGAAAATAACGATGACAAGTAGCCGCTCTATCGCAATAGCAAGTATGGTGTGAATAGACACAAATACAGAAGAAGAACTTACAGCGAAAATAGCTTTTCCAAACGGTTGAATCCCAGAATAAAAGATCAACATCAGCGTACTGATGGAAAATATACATTCTGACAGTGCCAATGAACCAATAAATATGTGATGTCGTTTATGCAGACTTGAGTCTGTTGCAAACAGTAGCAGGACACTGATGTTCAAAACAATACTTACAGAACAAATGACAGTAAAAGTAATTAAGGTTGTTTTGTAATCTTCATTTTCTGGGTCTATTAGTTGAAAATAAACTTCAAGAGCGGTTAAATTACAATACATATCTACTGATGTATTCGGCACTCGTCCTTGCGTCGTAATGTGTTGCAAATTTATTGTTGATGTTTTTTATTCGTAGTTAGGCCTAATATTGGCTGGCTTCGACAGTGCTACTCCCGTAGTTAATAATGACAACGGATATCAGGCGGTCTATATAAAACGTAATTGCATTCATTGGATTTATTACCATGTGCACTGAATCGACTTAGCTGCTGACTCAATTCATAGATTCACGAACTCATTGTGGACAACAGTTACACCATTGTTATTAAAGGGAACAGTGTTTGCCTCTTTGAATTGATTTCACCCAATCAGAAATCACAATTTTGAATTACTGAAAATATATAATTCTGAATACTCTACATTCTTATCCGCGAATTAAATATGATTTATTTATTAATATTGTTTTGTGTTTTGATGTAGGAATGAAATTGTAAAGAAAAGGGTTAGGCCTACATTGTTTTTCTAAAGAAGAAACAATGTAAAAGTATGACATTACTTAAACGAGTGATTTTTATCCAAAATGCCCGGTTAATTATCTGTAGTTGGATATATAGGCCCCTTTTTTCAGTTTGCATATCATAGCCAAGTATTTTCAAGTGTGGGTTGGTAACTTTCTAGACTATAGAAAATATTTAATATTTAAAACAAACGAAGGATTCATTTTCAAATGCTGATTCTGTGTAATTGGACTCATATGCCCCCTTTTTTCAGTTTGCAGATCATAGCCAAGGATTTTCAAGTGTGAGTTGGTAACTTTCCAGACTATATTTCCTGAGATATTGAAAGCATTATCTATGGTAACTGAAAATGTTCATCTGGTTAAAGATACGACCTGCTTTGTTACGGTATACCATTAATTTACTAACCTGACTGACAGCCACCTTTCAAAAGGAGTGAGAGCTTTGTTGTTAAGCAATCCGCTCACCGTAGTTGGTGGTCGCCTAACAACAGGGTCGTGACTCAGTAACCCGTCCGTCTCTTTCATGGTCTTGTCTCATCCACGTCTGATCCATATCATCTCCTTAATAGAGTCATTTTCATGAAATCCTTGACTAATTTGATCATACCTTTTTTTTTCTCGATGGATTTTGCAAGATTGACCAATATATAGCTCCTATACACCTCCCATGATGGGAAAGTCTTGTTTAAGGCGTTTTTCAAAATGGCCGCCTGTGGATTTGTACCCTTATATCTTAGTAACTACTGATTGTAGAGACTTGATTTTAATTTTATATTGTTTTCAATATGCACGTTCCTATTAGCTGTAATGAAAATATTTGTTCAAAAGTGACCGGAAATGTTATTTCTGGCACTTTAACCCTTCAACTTAGCTCGTCATATCTCCGTAACTGTGGTCGGATCGACTCGGTGTCGGTTGCAAATCGATCATAACATGTAAGTTTATATTTGCTTTAATGGGGAACTATTTAAAAATAATAATGGGAAATTGACCTTTGACATTTTGTATACTTTAAACCATTGTATTTCCTATGCATTATTGCTAATTAACCGTGATTTTCATATGGTAAGCAACATAAAATTGGAAACCTAGCATTTACATAAAAACTGGGATTTTTTAATTAAAAATGATTACATTTACTGAGAAGACCAATCTCCAAACACTACTTAGTCACTCATCATAAAATCATGCAAATTAGCCTATGCAAATTAACGACTAACAAAATAATAAAATTCCTATATCTCTGAATTTCAGAAATATGTACATTTATTATGACAAAAGAAACATGCTATTTGAATAATGAACCGAAGTGGGTGATTTGACATTTCACCTTATATTTTAAAGTATTTAAATATTCTGTTATGAATGACAATTGTTAATAATTTCATACAGATTTGTTTCAAGATGTTTAATGTTGTGCAGATTAAGATACTGATAATAAATCACAACTCAGTCATGCTTATACTCATAATTCATATATACAATATAAATCATCAAAATATTTTGAATTTATTATACAAATTATGATTTGCTAAATAAAGGTAATCATATCCTTGTATCTGCAGAATGATCTATTTCTTGTGTAAATGCAGCTAAGGGTAACCAGGATTAAATCAGCTTAGGCGGAGCTTAGATTATCTCCACTTTCAAATCCATCTACGCAAATGAATGGTTTCGCATCCAGACTGAATCTTTATATACCATATACATAGACCAGGTATAAATTCAAGTACCAGAATACATTCATGGTTGTTAAAATATTATGATCAGTTGGCTTTTATTATACTCCAGTAGGTGCCGAGAATATCTTTATCAACTGTGTCTAATAAACAACAGCCACTGAAGGTATGGGAACCGTGGACCACTGGAAAAAAAAACAACAGCGCGGGTTTGAGGCCCACTCGCACCATGGTTGTGGTAACAACTTCTCGGATAAGGACTATAAAACGTAGGTCTAGTCACTAAAGTACCCAGTAGGCTACATCTTGAGACGAGTAGACCCTGGTCTATGCATGAGCCGTTGGACAGCTGAAATAGCGCGAGTACAGCCCAGTAAGGCCTACTTGCTGCATGCCTTGACCCTTAAGTGTGTAGAAAGTCAAGTGTAACCTCTGGTCCACAGCGCCATGAACATCCAATGGCTGGCGCGATAACTCCCAACAAGATGACATGGCGGAGGTTAATAACTCAAATTAGGCCTATGTAGATAGATTGAGTACCCGATTATTTCATTCATTTCATTTAATTCTTTATTTCGGAAGTTCATGTCCATATCTATCATCGGCCTGAGCCAAAAAAAGTAATAGCCTAAAATACAAAGATCCCTATGCCAACTATACATTATCTATCTCAATAGAAATAAGTAGTAAATTACAGCTATAGGCCTATAACGAGAAATATTGTTCAGCTGACAGACATTCACATGAATATTATTTATGAAATAGTAGGCCTATGATTTATTTTGACATTATATCAGTAGGCCTACATTTATTTAGTTCTTAGTTTGCATAATGTAAGGAGTTAACAGTTCCATGGTATTATCATTCAACGAACAAATCATACAATAGGCCTACAACGTGTTACATGATCTTGCAGTGAATTTTGGCAGGACAAAACATCTCGAACCGATATTTTCCGGTTGTAAAATGGACCTAAAGGTAACTGAAATCAGGAAAACTTGTTTTTGTAATTTTTGAGAATTAAAACGAAGAGGATTTTTGTTCGCGGGGAAAAACGCACGATGCTTCCATGCCTTTGGTTAACATAGTTTTTACCCCTTTTGCCTTCCATAGCCTGCACTCTAATAAGGTCATAGGTTACGACTTCCACATGGTGGTTGTTTTCTCTTCGTAAAACACAAAAAAACAAAACACGCCATGCGAATTTTAACATGGAATATCAATGGTATTCGAGCGATGAAAACACCGTTAAAACAATTATTTGATAATTTGAATGCCGATGTTATCTGCTTGCAGGAAACAAAAATAACAAGTGAGTCGGATTTTCCCGTCCAACCACCAGTGAGCAGTCAGTGACGACCACAGAAGGGCCGCCGAGGCCCTACTACTCCTCTAGCTTAGGCCTAGGGCCTAGTAGTAGGATAGAGGCTGAAGCTTACTAGGCCTAGCTTTTCCTTTAATTGATGGACGATTGGTCCACCAGCTAGAACCGACGGCCCGTCATCTTCTATGGTTCATTTCAACGACTATTAAAAACTAATTTTTTAGCCAGGCCTAGCTAGTAGGTAGGCCTAGGCCTGGTCTAGCCCTCGGGCTCTAGACAGACGCACGCATCACAAATCCCGGTTTTTCTTTACTCATTTACTATTTCAAACTGTTTTTTTTTTCTGTCAAATATGCACTCATATTAAAAATTCTTGGATTTTTATAAAATAAATTCTTGTGCGATTAGTTTGCCGCTTGCTCTCACGACGATCTAGGGCCTACCTAGTAGTAAGTACACAAAAAGTAGGCTTACAGGATTGTTGATGTTGGCAGAGTTGGTGGATGCTGATTTGTTTATATGGATGTCATATTTGCTAGTCTATGGTTTATTTAGGAGATCAGAATATTCAAAAACTAAGGGGCCATCAAGTGAAATTACTATATAAACCTAGCCTAAGTCACGTTTGAATATAAGAAGGAAAGTATTTTCTATCGTGTTATCGATAACTACAATTCACTTCCTGGATCATTAGTCAGTAGTCTTGTCTGTTAATTGTTTTAAATCCGGGCTTGAGAAGGTTTGGTCTGGCCACCACCTAAAGTATAGCCCATACATACCCCACGATAAAGTGCTCTTAGAGGAACAAATGAGCAAGTTGCTCAAAGTTTTGAAGATTCAACGTACATTCAAGGTAAAATAATCAGGGGAGGTCAAGGATCCAGCAAAGAAAAGGGGGTGGGGGGGTTCCCTTTCAAAGGTCCTGGTTGGTGTGGTTTCAGGTTTGATTTAAAAGCGAAAAAAAGTTATTTCCCCCATCTTTTGTGTTCTTGCACCCTGTTTTGGCACAAATTGTATGCCAATTTTTTAATTTTTGGGGTTGATTTTAGATCCAGCACTCCTTATATAAGGGGGCCCAAGTAAGGTTCGCTGATAATAGTAATAGGGGTTCACGCGCCTGCTGTGCCTCTCACCCCAAGTCCTCCCTTGATAATGCTGGATGATCAGGACATCTGTTGATTAGGCCCCATAAAAGTAATTATTATTTTTTCACCCAACCAAAGCATAAAAAGCGATGAGGGCAGGTGTTTTTTTGCCGACCCTCCAGTGTTGTAGTGATTTTACGTGGCACTACTAGATCGTCAATCATTTTTATAGACTCAAATATGGCCATACAGCGAGCCTATCACCAGCCTACAGCGAGTATTGATCATTCTAGGTTTATTTCTAGTTGTGTGCACAGTACATCATTTTGAGCTCGAGAATCTTGAGAATATTTTTTTTATGGGGCCTTCTACAAAATCTGTGGGTAGGTTAAAGAAAAACCTTCCCTCATCAGTTATACTTTGGTAGGGTGACATGAAATTTTTTATGGGGTCTAATACACTATACTAATACTCTAGTAGGCATAGGCCTAAGAAACATGCCTCTTAAGTTTTTTTTAAGGCCTAAAAAAATACTCAACTTCTTGAGAGAAGAATACTTGGGCGTCGGTAAAATATCATAAGTCCAATTCACCTTCATTCTTTGATAAGTTTGATAAAAAATAATACATTTATGGTAGTTAACATTCAGCAGTGCAGAGCAGAGCATCGAGTAAAAAAAGTAAGACAAAGTATGTATTTTGGTATAACAAACTACCAATTGCCCACAGGTGAAACTCACTGCTCAAGAAGAAGGAAAGAAGTCCCATGTATCGACAGCTGTGAGATTTCCCTTTACAGAAATGTAATTATGGTGGGCAGCAGTGGGCGGGGGCCGCCCATCCTAAAAATGTTCCACCCACCCTCAAGTATATTGTTCGGCCTTCAACCCAGCCTAAATTCAACCTGCTACCCACACCAAGCCTCAGGAAAAGGGAAAAATATTGTTTTTAATCATATTCCCACCCACCCTTACAGTATATTGTTGCTGCCCATTCTTGGATTATTTTAGCTACATCTCTGCCTTATAAAGGTCTCGGTAAAATTTTTATCAAATAAAGTCCAGTGCCATTATGGCTTTAGTCCATGACCTTGTGTTCTCTGCTAAAGGTGAGCCTGAAATCTTAATTTAGGTTGTTTACAATAAAATTTGAATGGAGGATGAGCTGCTAACTACAAACAATATGCAGGGCAGAATATGTTCTGTTTGGTCCACCTTTTTTATATGATAAAAACAAGTTGGCGGTTACGCATTGATTTTGTCCCGTGCATTTGGTGTAAAGTTAGCCGGTAGCAATATGCTCTTTTTTTTAGAAGGCCCAGCTTTTTTATAAATTAAACAAATGTGCACAATTCTTTCAGGGGATCTCCTTGATGAACCAATTGCAAATGTTGAAGGCTACAAAAGTTTCTTTAGCTTTTCCAAAAAAAGAAGTGGCTATTCCGGTAGGTACACAGACCTTTTCTTAACTTTTTTACCAACTAGCCAACTGAGGTAGTTGGTTACAGTTTTGAACTAGCCCAGGAGATTTTACTAGGCTACTATATTTTCATAAGGTTTGTTATCATCCTGTAAAACATTGGCCGATTCCAGCTAGTAAACCAGTAAAAATGAACAATTGTTTCTGACAAATTTTAAAACTCTACTAGACAGCCAGACAACATGGTTGAGGTAGTTTAGCTAACCTGGCATGTATTAAACTACAAATTGTATGCCGGACTAGTTCCGAGCCCTGGGTACAGTAGGACTAGGCTGGCGATTCAATTGTAACTTATAATTATTTATAATACTGGAAGAATTTGGATCAGCATGGGGTTACAGAGCCGGATTTAAGGGGGGTCGGGCCCGCCCTTTTTCCCTTCCCCCCTTCTTCCCCCTTTCGGAAAATAAAAGATTATTATTAAAAATGTCTATACTGTAAAATGAATCGATCCACTTAAGACGCCCCTGAGGCCATTTCCGAACATCTAAAGATCAAACATTGACTCTCTACCGGCCCCCTTTCCTACA
>JAOTQE010024535.1:0-10532 GCA_025631205.1 Nesometra sesokonis | reverse complement strand
GCAAGTTTATTATTATTGTAAAAACAAGAAGATCTGTAGAATAAAGGTAGGTTATGCCTACAAAAGACAAAAAAAAAGATACAATCTCTACCGTGCAAAAATGGTGACCATCGGATATCAAATGGTGCATAAAACATGATATAGATAAACGGAATTGGACAAGTCAATAACAACGAAAGGCGGCCATATTTTATCTTTTATTTTCCTTTAAATTGTCTATCTTTTTTCATATTACTCTTATCAGTCTATATTGATAAGACACCTGATAGTACATTTATTTTGCTTTGATAAACCCGACGGGTAGTTAAATGAATACTCCTTCGTAAATAAAAACATAATATCATCATACAATCTTGCTTCATGAATTTATTCTTCAAAAGTCTTTTAAGACCAGTTACAAGTATTAAAATGCTTCTAACTGGTTTTATTGTCATTGATATTTCCAAAATGGTCTTTGTTTTTTAATGAATACGGTTTATAAATTACTCCAATTGCTGTCTATGGGCAACCCGTCACAATCTCTGCTTGTTGGGTTTCGCTTCTTTTTATTTTTGTATATAATCTATTTCATTTTCATGTTTTAAATCATGTAAAAAAGAGAAATAAATGTTGATTTGAGTTGATTTGAATATACTTTATGTGTTATAGTGTGTATGCATTGAAGGCGAAATATGAAATGAAATATATTTTCTACTTTTTAACATAGGCCTATGCCTAACAATATTCTTACAAATCGCTAAAATTAACACACTATTTATTACATAGACCTAGACCTACATATATATCACCAACGTATTGTTATTTAAAATACTACATAATTATACAATCCATAAAAAAAGTTGGGCTCTTAACCTTTAAAAACAACCATTAACCTTTATATACCGGTAATTATAACAATGGTAATAAATAGGTCTATTTAACAGGGATCGTGTTTTAAGCGCACACACAAGTGATCGTAGTAACATTCAGAAGTTAATAGACATTTCACACCTTACCAAATGTAAAAAAATGCAACAAATTGTTACATTTTACAGCGCGTGTGAATGCAACATCGTGGTAAAATTTCGTAAAATCTAGGAAAATCTCGGAATTTCTCGGAAAATGTTACCATCCTCGCTGAGGCTGGGGAAGATTCCGAGATATTATGCTTCCGTGCATAGGATATTAACGACCATTTTACCACATTTTCTGCCGTAACAGCAGGCACTGTAACTACTCACCGTGGTTATAGAAAAAGAGGCTGGTATTCTCGAAAGTTAGTCCAGGACTAACCCTAGAACAACACTAGTTGATCCTAGACTATCCATAAACCTGGTTCCACGGCAGAAAAATATTAAAATGCTTTCCTTCAGGGTTTATAACTGGACAAATGTTGGAAACCTTTAAGAATACCATAGTCAATTAGTCCCAGATTAAATCTGAATTTAGTCCTGGACTAAAGTTAGTACACTTTCAAGAATACCAGCCAGACTGTTTTATAACGATGGTCTAACTTGGGCGATTTATTTACCACCTTTTTATACATTGTTATTATTGTTATTATTTTAGATTGATAACATCAATATATCGCCAGGCTATGAGGTGGATAATTTCTTAGAAGAAATAAAGAAGAAAGATGAAAAAGGAAAAAATATATATAAATTCCCTCTCTACCCGACTGCGCTATTAATTGCTAAGGATATCAAGATGAAAATTCGTGGCCTGAATGAAGAAGCCGGTAAGATGTTGATCGAAAAGTCCTACAACGCTGAACAACTCGGCATTGATGCTCCAGAAGTCATTCCAGATTATGACAACGAGTACGACGACGACAATCCATTTGATCACACGGGTACAATTTTTGGTTTTACATACCACAATGTTGACAGTCATGCTGTCAGGTACCGTGTGAAACAGGACTACAATGATATAGAGATCGAGATTCTTGAACCACATTTACTTGGTAAATTTTGCGAGGTCGTTCCAAAAAAATAATGGAATAGAAAATAACACGTGTTTTAAAGGTGTTTTTTTAGATTAGATTTAGTACAGTAGCTGGATTTTCTCGCCGAAATCCAATAACATAGCTTATAGATAAACTAACACGTGATTATTTTGTGTTTTAATCCCGTGCGGATAACGTGTTATTTTTTATTAAACTTTTTTGTAGTTATGTTCTTTGTTTCATTATGTGTACAGTACAAGCAATGCTATCCCGCGATGATAGCGTGTTATTTTTTTTTAATTTACCTTGGAGTTCCATGTGTGTACAATACATAAAATGTCATCACGTAGCTACAGATTTTAGTAAAGTAGCAGAATTCTCTTTTTGAGATCCTATGACATAGACTATAGATAAATTAACACGCGATTGTTTTGTGTTTTAATAGATTCTAGTGATGGTAACGTATTACTAATTTTGATTTAGAATAAAATAAACTGATTGGTAGAATATATTGTTTCTTCAAGCAGTGCCATCACCAGACAACAGATCTTTTCATCGAAATTGGATGCTGATGGGGTGATGGTGACGTTGGTGGTGACAACAGTGATGGCGGTAATGCGGATTACGATCACGGTGATGCTGGTGATGATGGTGATGGTCATGATGAAGATGAAGATGAAGATGATGATGATGATGATGATGATGATGATGGTGATGATGATGATGATATTTTCGATGACGATGACGATGGCGATGAGGTGACGGTGATGGCGATGGCGATGATGATAATTTACGATGGCTCACACGTAAAAACACAAAGGAATGTTGCGAAAAAAATACAAACACTGGAAACACAAAAGAAACGCAGAGAACAAAAACGAAAGTTTTCTTTTTGTTTCAAACCGTCGATTTTTCATTTGTCCTTGATAAGTTGAATGAAGAAATTGAAAACAGAAAGAATCTCAAGAAATGATTTTAATAATTTTTACAACATAATCCGTTTGGGCTATAAAAATCATAAATATAATACTTAAAACGTAATTTCCCCAAAAAAATCGAGTTTTCTACGACGATAAAGGCGACCTTGGAGAGCAAATGATACAACATTTCCATAAAGGTGCCGATTTTTTTAAAAACCCACTGATAGACTGAGTGTCCCATGGGTTTGAAAGGATTCGTTACTATAGAAAAAAAAACAAGTGCAGAAAACAATCGGTTGCCCGCGTTCGTGATTTTAGACTTTGGGCCTACTTTAGGCTCCTGATCCTGTCCGAACAAGGTGAGGGGACTGTGGAAAAATGTTATCTAATCCCCCAGTAATGACGCCACAGACCACATCTGGACTAGGTGTCAAGCAAAGATCTTACAAGATATAGCGCGCTGGCCTATTCCAGTCCGTAATGCCATAAAATTGCGCCCGCTACAAAATAAGGAGTAACGAACGCGCAGTTGACACGCAGGTAGAAAATATCGTGAATAAAAATGGTTTGATTTGATAACATAGTAAATAATGATATAATGTTAACATCTATATAAAATTCAGTATCATTCCTTTGAAAAGTGAATCCAAATAATAATTATTTTAAATAAATAACTACTATAAAAACGAGAAAAACTAAACATTTTATAGCGCCCCCTACAAAATAAGGAGTCGCATTGAACGTAGGTGGCGTACACTATCATTACAGTAATGCCATGCAAAAATCGGCCAGCGCGTTATTTTAACATTATAAGATCTTTGGTGTCAAGGTGCAACTTTGCTCAAAACTCTGTGTTGACAGGACTTTACATCTGCAAGCAACCGAAGTTCATAATTTTTAATTCTGCCGACATAATTAAATATGTAATAATACTTTTCATCTGGACTTACGTGTTTTTATAAGGCTATTGTACCATCGAAAATGTGGATCTTTGTAGTAAGAATCGCACCCTTACCTACGACCCTGAGGTTAGACTACAATAAACTGAGATCGAAAGTTAAGTCAGTCTAGACAACAATAATATATGATGATTATACTTACATCATTAATTATTCCATTAATTACATATTATTCAATATAAAAACCCTTTCAATAACATAATTATATTAATTAACATAATTATATTAATACAAATAACATTAATGAATTATTCCATAATTATATATTATACCAGCTCCTTCAATATTATAATCAAAATAATTCTTCAACCCGAATTATTCATTAAAATTAAGCCATGCAATATTCCTAATTACACCAAATTGATTAATACTATATTGTTCATTTATTATATTTCGGAATCAAAGTGTGATGATACATTTTTAATTTGTATTTAATTAAATATGTTTTGTTACTCATTAAAATATTGTTGTTGCTCCTGGTCAGATGAAGGGGGTTACCCGTACATTTATAGAATTCGTGTCGCATGTTAAGGGGGGCATGATGTGTATATACATGTGCAAATCCTGTTATTCGTGGATATCTCATTAATAATGAAAAATCGAAATGAATTCCAAGGCCCTTGGGGTTTTTTGACATTCTGAAATAGTACTAATTTGATGCACATATTATGGTGTATAAATATTTACATGGCGTTCTTGACAGGAAGTGGGTGAAATGTATGCAGGATTTTAATGCATCGGTACGTGTCTTGGACCGTTTTAATGTTGCACATAACCTTGTGTTATGTTCCTTTGGTTGGAAAAATGGCTGTTATTGATGAAAAATTCGGGTGTTGAGAGGATGGATTGCCCATACAGGGAATGCATCCTCTCACCTAGTATTTTTTTTGTTGGAAGTGAATGTTGGGATTGTGTCTGTATTCACATTGGTTGAAGATGTTTATGTGTGAAAGTGTCTAAAGTCCTCCCAAATGAGATCTGGGTAACTTTGATGCATATGGTTGAAGGCAAGTAAGCCATTCATAATAGATGGTGCGAGTGTTTGGAAGGGAATCTTGAGCGTTGAGTGTGTGCCATTGATGTTTAAATCTCTTCCTGGCGTTGATGCTTGCGTGATGGACACCATTTTTTTGGAAATCGGTAGGCCTACACAGCATCATAGAAGGCCGAAGTTGGGGATTGTTTGTTAAGTTCGAACCCGTGAACAGTGTTGTGTTGTTGGAGGCTGCGTTTAGTTGGATACATGCCGCTTCAGAAATGAGCCGTTTCCCATGATATACAGATACTGCCGAATTTGGTACAGCTCCACGGTGTTCCTGACAGCCAGTGGATATTTTCAAAAAATGGAAAATGGTTAATTTTTTTAAGCCACTGAATGTAGTCCTAGTATTTTATGGTAGTATAAAAAATAACAATACACTGAGGCATACAAATCACTAGTTTTGTACAAAAACGAGAATGGCTGTGGCGATCAAGAGGCTTTCCTGAATTTACAATGCCACGAGTTTCAAAACACGTCATTCCTTTTCACTAAAATCTTTTGCAGGGTCAAGTGCACGATTTCTAAATTTACACTTTACGTACCGATTTTTAATGGAATAATTATTCGATTTTAAAATCTACATTATTACTCCAAATCCCTGAAATTTCGTATCATTTTCAGGAGAAAAGATCACATAGCCTATTTCAATTTCCCATCTATCATGATACGATCATCATCGTCTATCGATTGGTGGCGTTTCATTTCCAAATGTTTCCGAGATGACTACAAACATTTTCTTCGTGACGTCACGGGTATTATAAAATCTGTCACTTAAAATCTAATTTTTGGTCAAGATCTATGCTATTCCGTATATTTATCTGCGTTTCTGACTTTTTCAACCATTTTAAGGCATTCCATGCGATACAATTAGTCCAGTAGAAATAAGACTTTGAGTCAAACAAATTGCAATAGTTTGTTTTATTGATGAAATCTGTTCATTATGTGGTTCAGAATAACATATCCAAAATCTACCCTGATCAGCCAATCAGAAAGTACCTAATTTGCATAAATTCAAAATAGCCGCCATTTTGCAACTATGCTCAAAATCTCCTTAACTGTCAATTTTTAAGTACATAAATGTATTAAGGACAGATAGAAACATGACCGTAAAGAACCTGAATAACACATTAATTTTACTTTTTGACCTCTTGGGTCATAGGTCAAAGGTCATGGAAAATTTTAAAACTCAATATCTCTCTAACGGTCAGTTTTTTATGTATATAAATGTATTGAGGACAGATAGAAACATGACCATAAAGAACCCAAATAACACATTTATTTTACGGTTTGACCTTTTGGGGTCATTGGTAAAAGGTCATAGAAACTTTGATGCTCAATATCTCTCTAACCATCAATTTTTAAGTATATAAATATATTAAAGACAGATAGAAACATGACCATAAGGAACCCAAATAACACATTTTTTTTACAGTTTGACCTCTTGGGGTCATGGGTCAAAGGTCATGGAAACGTTGATGCTCAAAACATCTCTGTAACTATAATTTGTTATCGATATAAATGTAGTAATAACAAATATAAACCACAGAGAACCCATATAACACATTTGCTTTACCCATTGGATTTCTGAAGTCCAATGGGTTAAATTGAACTTTGATGCTCCCCATTGATAATTTTAAATGATGATATGATAAGAAACTGAACATTGATGTACACTATGAAGATACATGATCTTTTGGTTACAAACATGTTACCTATTACAAAAAAATGCATTAGAAATTGGGATATTTAAAAAACTTCTAATGTTACACATTATAGGTCTATGATAAAATTAAGCAAAACCCATTAAAATTGCAGGCAGCCTCTAACATCTTGGTTATTTGTCAGTAAAAGCTTATTAACCAATTTTTATGTATAGTGCACTAATGTCTATTCTTACGTTCCAAACTCTGAAGTTACTTTAATATGAGCAAGTTAGTTCATTTTCAATTGACAATACATCTTTACATTTGGAATTTAATCTGGTATGGATTGAAACATTCAGTGCCTGGTCACTGTCATACCTGCCAAAATTTGTATAACGTCAAAAGCAGTAGGTTCAAAAACTAATTTTCAACATAGGCAGCCATATCTTCTATGTTTTGAAAACAAAAAAAGGTTATTTGACCAAACTGCAGTCATTTTCCTGGTTTCATTTACTGTTAGGTTCATTTGGACCAACTTTTTTTCGGGAAATATATGAAACTACCATAAAGTTTCTGTAGGTATTACCAATTACTTTTTATTTTGTGAGAGGCCAGGGGCGGATCCAGAATTGTGATTAGGTTGGGTGGGGGCCTTAAATCCAGATTTTGGTTTTGTCAAGTAAACAAAAAAATAGAAAAAAAAACTTTGCCAATAAAATGGCCGTCTCTGCCTCTTATGAGCAGCTAAACAACCCCCTGTCTATCTATTGAATCTACTTTTAATAATAAGCAATTTCGGATCAATTTTAGGGTGGGGGCTTAAGCCTGTTAAGCCCCCCCCCCGCTACTGGAGGCGATAGAAAAATTGAAAAGACTTATAACTATATTAATATTTATAAATTGTTCAATGATAAATGAACAAAACAAAATAAGTTGAAGTATTATATTGCATACACCCTGTTATCACCTGCTTTACCCAGTTTTCAAAAATATACCAATGCTCTTGGTTTTTCTACTCTATCTATGTCAAGTGCTTTTGGGTACCATGATTCTTCGAGGCTGTAGGACGACAGTAAAACAAAGGTGTGGTTTGGGTTCTTTGTGGTATTTTGTTTACTTGTTTAATAAACTTTATATCTATACACATTAATAATTAGAGAGATAAAAATTCACCAAAGCTCAATGAGTTTTGGCTTTTCTGTGGTCTAGAGAGCTGATACAGTAAAATAAACGTGTTATTCAGGTTCTTGTAGTAATATTTATATTTGTCCTTAATACATTTACATACTTAAATTTGATGGTTATGAGACATGGGCATTCAAATTTTCATGAGTTTGACCCAAGACCCCAAGAGGTCATACCATGTATTATTTAGATTCTTTACAGTCATGTTTATATATATATATATTTGCACCTAATTTATATACATAAAAATTTATGGTTAGAGAGATATTGAGCATTACATTTTACATGACCTTTGACCAAGTCCCCAAGAGGTCAAAACATAAAATAATTGTGTTATTTGTGCTCTTTTGGTCATGTTTCTATCTGTCCTTAATACATTTATATACTTAAAAATTGATGGTTAGAAAGATATTGAAAATCAAAGGTTTCATGACATTTGATCCATGACCCAAGAGGTTAAAACATAAAATAAATGTGTTGTGTTCTTTATGGTCATGTTTCTATCTCTCCTTAATACCTTTATATACACAATAACTGACCGTTAGAGATACTGAGCTTTAAAGTTTCCATGACCTTTGACCTATGACCCCGAGAGGTCAAAAATTAAAATAAATGTGTTATTTTGGTTCTTTACGGTCATGTTTCTATCTGTCCTTAATACATTTATATACTTAAAAATTGACGGTTAAGGAGATAATGAGCATCAAATTTGCAAAATGGCGGCCTTTTTGAATTTATGCAAATTATTTACTTTCTGTTTGGCTGACAGGGGTAGATTTTAGATATGTTATTCTGAACTATTTGATGAACAGATTTCATCAATAAAACAAACTATTGCAATTTGTTTGACTCAACGCCTATTTTTCACCTATTTCTACTGGACTAATTGTGGCTACATCATAGACCATTTCCTGGTATCTCCTTACAAAAGTAAATGAACCATCAAAGCGTTTGTCGTGTGCTGACGCCACCTCGCAGTGGCTCCTGGAACGTTGCGTCGAGATCAAATTATTAATAATTCAATAATAATTTTCCTTGTGATTTCAAGTTCAAGTTCATCTTATTGTGTTCGAAATAAACGCCACATTTTTAAAGGCCAATATAAGACAATAATTACAAACCTCCAATAACGGGAAACGAAGAGTCAAACTCGCCAAATCAATTCTGTAATGAGTATAGTATCCGACTTCACAACCTCGTGTGACATTCATATTGATAATGAACAACGCTAACTGAAGTTTGTATTTGGCTAGAATTACTTCATGTTCAATAGTTTAGAAAAAAGAATCATGTTAAATGGTATAGAAAAAGTAAAGTACATTTTTACACTCTCTGATTCAAATATGAATTAAGAATGTAAGTATTTTCATCTACTTTGATCTAACAGACAATCACCGTTGACCAATCTCATGGTTTTGTAGCCAACATTACATGTACATTCATGTCCTCTTTACCGCCACAACATCTGAAGTTCACAAATCCATGTTTTTCTAGCAGTTGATGAAACTCTTTCTCTGTTCTTTCTCTTCCGTTCACTTCAATTAGAATCTGGACGTTAGACCTGAGAGCAATCGGAGGACCCGTTTTCGTGTCGTTTAATAAGTTTTGTATTATCAACAAACCACCACCTTGAATCCATTAACAAAAACAAAGAAAATAGTAAGTGTTAATAACAGAGCCCCTAAGTCTCCAAGATTAGCCCGGAGTCTCCAGGCTAATCCATGAAATACCAAATTTTCTCTTGGAATTTGAATTTTTCATGATTATTTCCAGGATTCTTTTTATAAATTAGCATTATAAACATGTAGTATTTGTCATTTATATGGCCACTAAATGGTATTTTGTCAATTATTGTTACACAATAGTAAACACATTTTCATTTTAAATAACCAAGTTGTTGTCCATATAATTAACTTTTAGAAGCCCATAGCCCAAAATAGTCACGGACGCTGGCTGAAAAATCTCAAGGATTTCTGGATTTCCAACTTTGGGAGCTATGTAATAATACACCATTATTTTATTGTCATTTCTAGGTATTGTTTTTAATGTAATTGCTGCGACGCAGCTAATCCTAATCTGTACAGCTATTTGACCTCTCGGAGTCATTGTGTGTCAGATTAGATAGGCCTGAACGCCCTGAACAGTGGAGTTTTGTTCTTTTGTTCTGCCGGGTAAAATCAATTACTCTAGGCGACGTTTGTAGATTACCTATTCGTACAGTTTCCCCCAGCAAACATAAAACGTTCTTATGACGTTCGTGAACGTTGTGGTTTGGTATGTAACAAAATAACGTTTGCAAAACATTGCAAAAACGTTATATGAATGTTCAAACGTTATAATTACGTTACATGTTGTGAAATTTGGTTAAAAGTACGTACTTATGGTTCTACAAAATAACGTTTTCAACACCAAAATATAACGTTATATAACGTTCTTATAACGTTATATTGTTAGCTGGGCCGGCCCCGATCGAGTATAAGTATTCAGCCAAACGACTCTATTTCTAGGTTGGCAGGTTTCCTATCACGTCGGCCATACGCCAGCCCACGGGAAAAAAATCTACAGTATTTTCTTTTCTCCATGGCCAGCCACCGTATTAAGAGGATTTACGAACCCATTATGTTGAAAGCCGACGCTTGTAGACTGGCATCTAACCGCTCGTTTTTAGGCCAGTATCCAATCGTTTTCCTCGCGCCTTCTTACTGGTCGCCTCTTTACAATACAGGCGGATACAGGACAACCCGTACCTAAACCAACCCGTACCCAAAATTTGGACGATTCTTACCGTATTAGTTAGCACGTAGCCAAAGATTGCTGTCAAAATATACTCGTTTAAAATAGGTATTACAAGCTAATAAT
>JAOTQE010024524.1:0-10532 GCA_025631205.1 Nesometra sesokonis | reverse complement strand
TTCAGACTGAAAATCGGGGACACGCCCACCTCAAATTCAAGCTCGGCCAACTCGTCGGGGGACCCGTGCCCCCCTGTTGGGGGAATTGCCCTGCTGTCGGGGAAATCCTGGCGCCGCCACTGCCAGTGGACCTTCGAATCAATGACTAGTGTGACTGCCCATTATCCCAAAGGTCCGTTGGTCCGAAGGTCTATTGATCCGAGGTCCATTGGTCCGAAGGTCAATTGGTCCGAAGGTTGGTCCAAAGGCCCTTTGGTCCGAAGGTCCATTGCTCCGAAGGCCCACTGGTTCGAAGGTCCATTGGTCCGAAAGTTTAAGATAGGAAAACAATCAGATACGGTACCATATTTCATAAATAGAAACACGCATCATAGTGACAGTCGTACATGAATGACAATACGGTACCATATTTCATAAATAGAAACAAGCACCATAGTGGCAATCACACAGAATCACACCTTCGGACCAATGGACCTTTGGACCAATGGACATTTGGACATTTGGATCAATGACTATAGTGACTGATCATTATTCCGAAGGTCCATTGGTCCGAAGGTTTATTGATCCGAAGGTCAATTGGTCCGAAGGTCATTTGCTCCGAAGGCCCACTGGTTCGAAGGTCCATTGGTCCGAAAGTTTAAGATGGGAAACAATCAGATACGGTGCCAATTTTTTTAAATAGAAAGAAGTACACTAGTGACAATCAGACGGAATCTTTGGACCAATGGACCTTTGAAACAAATGGACCTTCGGACCAATGAACTTTTGAATCAATGACTAATGTGACTGGCCATTATTCCGAATGTCCCCGGTCCGAAGATCCATTGGTCCGAAGGCCCATTGTTTCGAATATCTATTGGTCCGAAATGTTAAGATAGACAAGGTACGGTACTATATTTTATTAATAAGGTACTATAAGTATCATAGTGACAATCATACAATATCACAATAATATGGACCTTCGGACCAATGAACCTTCCGTCCGGTCAATGGACCTTCGGGCCAATGAACGTTCGAATCAATGGACCGTCGGAACACTGGACCTTCGGGCAAATGATACCATGAACAAACGCCTTCATGTGTGAAATTTCGCATTCAAATGTTTTAAAACGTCAACGGGTTGTTAGCGCAGTTGATGTAACGTCTAACATGTAACACAATACTAAATTTATTATCCATTTCGGTTCTATTCCTGTGCATGACTATACAAAACATTATTCAAAAAAATCAAGCGTCCACACATATTTCATTCCGTCATGGAATAAACAACACTTAAGTTTAATCCAGACTATCAAATTTTCTTTGACAGAAAAGTTTATATACCCATATATGGTAATGATATGTCTATATATGGTAATGATGGGATGTCATTATGACCATAGGCATATCAAAGTTGTTTTTAAACAAAATGTGATGGTGTGAAGGGAGCCTTACTTTATTGTTACTTTATCAGACGAGTATGTTTAGTGCTCCTTGTCGGAATTCAAAAAAAAGAGTCGCAAGCAAAATGTATTATAACAAACGAAAAAAATTCCATTGATTGAACACTATAAACCAGTGGGACAGGTATGTTTTAATTATACAGAAAATGAATGTGTCAACTTCTAGAAAATGAATTGTTTGAAATTTATTGTAAACAATGGAGGTGTGTCAAAGAGTTACATAAACTAACGGAAAATCTGCGATCTGAGTTTACATTGACGTTTTGTTTTGCCTTTTTTAGCTCCGAATCCGGAAGTTATTGAGAAATAAGGCAATAAACAACAGAAAATATAAACAAATACAAAGGAAATTTGTGTATATTTTGTCCAATAACTTCTGTTATAAATCTCCGATTTTGATTATTGACCCCTCATTTTAAAGCTTATGAAAAGTGTAACATGGCTATAACAAAAAATAAATTTTCAATTTTCCTACAACTTGATGGTTTTGCCATGACATGCCTCTATTATAAACTATAATAATAAAGCAAAACAACAGAAATCTCATTTTGATCAAAATGCCGGTCTATTTTTGTGAATCTCAAAATCTCTTGGCGTGAACGCGACTCGTTTTGTATGATTTTGTCACTTTTCGTACAACACATCATCTTGTCACGACACCTCACGTAACTTTTTGTGATGGTCAAAAAACTTAGAAGGCGTTCGTTTTAAAATATATTTTTATAGTCGTCATTAATATAGGAATTTGACCCATGTTTACATTTCATTGAACGTTATCAAACGAACGTCTTACCAGGTCAGCCAACTAATGCTTAAAAAAAAAACAAAAATAATGTTTTGGAAGGAAATAGTGAACAGTCGGAAACATGATAAACGGATGCTGGACACATAATTTCAGACTAAGTCAAAGGTTTAACTCACACAGCCAACTAAAATTCAACAATACATCAGACTTTTTTAAAGGAAATAAGGAACATTCGGAAATTTGTACAAAAAATATAAAATTTCCGTCAACAATCTCTCTCTCTCTAGGTGCCATATCAAAAGACTTGGCGATCATGAGACGCCACAGTTCCCGGTTTCTTCTTTAGGAGTTCGAATAGTTCATACACAATGCCTTGTTCCTCCAGCCAGGTCTTCAAACTTATCATCCAATTTTGCCTTCTTCTTCCTCTACTTCTTTCTTTTTTCCGTCAACAATAAGTTGAGTTTTAGAAAACAACGAATTAAAACAATTAAGGAGGACGACACAGAGCATTCATAAACATTTGGTGTTTCGATTTAACTTATTTAATATTTATAATAAACATTGATGTTTAATTAAACATTTTACCTTAATGACCTCCAACTAACCCTTGACCCAAAGATGGGACGTGGGAGGGGTCAGTGGTCTTAATGACCAAGGTACTTACATTAATGTAGTCTTAACTACCTTTAGATGTTTTTAAGAAAATTGACCATTTTATGACCTTAGACCCCTGATCGGCGCCTCAGTTGGTTTTGACATCGTTTAAAAACAGTCATTTGAATATCGTTTTATCAATTCCACTAACAGTGCCATTGAAAACCAAGATAGTGTCTAAAATTAAATATACATTTGATGTGATATTCCTTTTACACTCGACAGATGTTAATCTAATATTGTAGGCCTATGATTACTGTCTGACGCAATCCTATATAAAAATCAAATGTATATTTTATTATTTTCGTATGCAGTACAAATTGTAATTTAAAGATCAAATTATGAGATCTTTTGTGGATTTAAAACCGATAATGTAAAGTGATTTCTTGGGGTTTTTGGATATCTGTAGATTTTCTGAAACTCACAGAGGCTATTCATTTTTTGTCTGTTCATTCATTCTGCAAATGATCAATTATTTTCATAATTTTTAAAATAGATGAATATCGATAAATAAAAATATGATAGATTGAAACTTATTAGACATTATTCAGAACAAATGTGAAGCATCTAGACATTCTTTCAATGTGGACTTTAGAGGATCATAAATTATGTACACGGAAGGCCAGCTTTTAGAAACCAAGAGATACAAGAACAGAGTTTATCACTTTGAAATAATAAAGTTTTGACATGTAGTAAAATGAAGCACACCAACGAATATTACTGAAATGTAAATTAAGGATCAGTGGCGGTCGCAGAATAAATTTAAGGGGGTTGCCCAGAGTCAAAGTCCTAGTTGGGGTGACCTGTGTCCCTTGATAGGGTTCAATGAGTAATATGCGCATACAAATTATTCTCTGCTTGCCCCAGAAATTTCAATATTGATAGGCCTAAGATGAAATGGACATTTAGTAGAACAATGCTGTACTACTTTCGGATTTTGTATGTTATTACAAGAAAACTATGAAATTAAGGGTGTTGCCCGGGCTACTAGGGCAACACCCCTGTGTCCGCCACTGAGGATGTAGGGGCAGAAGTAGACCAAAAGGGATGATCTGGATGGCAAACGTTTAAGAGTTTCGCTAATTAATGGGATTCGTAGAATTGCAGCAAGCAGTAAAGAACTCCAGTGGCAAACCATAGACAACCGTCATGCATTTAGGGCTCCCAAGTCTCCAGGATTAGCCTGGAGTCTCCATGAATTTTGCATCACCTCAAGAGCTCCAGGATGGACCTAATTTTCTCCAGGAATTTGATTTTTTATGATTGTCTTCAGAATTTTTCATAAATCAGTAATATACACAAAAAAAAATTGTAGTATATTTCATTTATTTGGACAATAATGGTATTTTTGAGGTGAGGTTCGATCAATTGTACCAGTGATAATAGTGAACACCCTTTATTTTTAATAATCAAAGCATTGATATTCAAACAATTTCACTTTTAGATGACCATATCCGAAAGGTCCACTAATCAAGTTCAAGTAAGAAAGTATAATGCATACTCCAAGCAATGAGATACACGCCATCGTGACAAGATTGAATATTTCGACATAAATTATGTCATCATCAGGAATGAACCATGGAATGACCATATAGTACCCCAAAACAGTTATGAATGTTGGCCGACAAAACTTTGGGAGCTCTGTCCATTATGCCATCATAGACATGTAAAGAGTCGATTAAATTCCAGGAAAAGCTTGCCCAATGAATTTATACTCAGTGCGGATGAACACACAAGAGTAGTTTTATGGAAGGAGAGGATGTGTAGAAGAAGAACTTCTTGTAGGGTTCTGAGAAAAGCCGACCCGAATGGAAATGCCTTAACAGACTAAGAACAGGCACTGGTTGCTCCAATGTGAGCCTAACAAGTGGGTATATCCATGGTAGGCCTATATCTGTACACAAACCATTCAACATGGTACAGGTAGATACATTTATTGGGTTGGGATGAATGTGATTTCATTTAGCTTATTTTCCTTGGTTCTGAACGTGTTTTATAAAATGGTTTCACTTTCTCGCAGTCACAAAAGTTGTGTTCATGTTTATTTAATATTCTTTGCTTTATTCAATTTTACATGAACATATATTTGATATATTTAAGTTAGGAATGTTGCATTATCTAATTCCTAACATTTCTAACATTCGAAATCGTTTGTCTGTTTGCAAATAGACAAACGTGACTTTACAAACAGCTGATACTTATGAATTTTAAAATATGTAAATACCAAAATCATGAATAGAATTGTCAGTCACGTGAAAAAATTACTTCCCTGTGATTAGGCATCTGACCGGCGTATGACAACCAACAGAGGGTTATAATCTGTTTTGCTATGATAACAACCTCGATCAGAAATAAATAAATTGTTTATTAAGAATTACTTTTTGAGTAAAATGAGTAGTGTAGTCGATAATTCAGTTGTAGTGAAATTGTTTATGTTGTTTTGGTTGTAGGGCACAATGGGTTTACTACAGAGAAGAAGTGTAGATTAGCTTTGATAATTAGGAAGACTTTTATAAATTAGGATGTTATAATGTAATGTTAATTGAATTTATTACTAATTTATTATTAGAGATGTCACTCATCTTCATTATTTGTTGTGTGTAGTACTGGTTCACCTGCTCTATAGATTTAACACAGGACCATATCCAGTACATATTGAAATGAGGTAATGGGACCAAATTTTTTTCACCCGCTCGGCACGGGCCTATTAGCAATTCGTTAATTCCATCTGTAATTTTTTCCTTAAAATAGGCTAACTACTTGTACAAATATATAATAATTTACATAATTTAACAATTTATGTTACTTTTTCAGTTGTAACGGGAACTGAATCCCAAATATGTGACAATGAAGTTTATCTATATTTTTATCAGGCAATTCAATGTTCCCTGGATGCAATAGATGCGTCAAGGCAATTCAACAGAATTGTCTTAGCTACATCAAATGGTACACCGTGGTTAAATAACATTAAACTGTTTTAATGAAGAAGATATAAATAAGCATGACTATAAATATAAATATATATTATCACAATTAACTGCCTAGCCCGATTTACTACGATTATTGCCAAAGGAAACCCATGAATCTAGTAATTTGGTCTTAAAACTACGACAAGCATAAATCACTTATTATAACATGAGGCCTGGCGGATGTTTCTCGGAACATTATTGCAAATGAACCATTACATTTAATAGTCCAGGAAATAAAGTTGATCACAACTCTAGTATCCTATCTTACCTTTATTAAATTTTCTACAGTCCTATTTATATATTATTTTTATCATTTTGTTGCTATTTTAAATATCGGATGTCAGTTTAACGATTGTATATAACATACTGGTTCTTGGTTTATCGTCGTAAAGTAGCCTACACTAGATAATTACGTGTTTCTGGAGGAAATGCAAAAAAAGTTAGGACGTTGCCAAGGTAATTATTTGTGTTTTATTTCTAGGTTGTTCCTAAATATAGATTAAATTACTTTTTAATTTAATATTATAATGATAATGACAATATCATCAGATATATATCTAGAAGATACTAATGACGCTATGGACCTTATGACGTCATGTTGTGTAACAATACTGGGTTCTACTTCAGCTGTCCACGACTGGGGTCGTGTGTGCACCAGTACCATCGGGGTAGCCAGCTACTCGTCTTGAAAGATGTAATTTAAAGAACAGAACCATGGTGCGAGCAGGCTTCGAACACGTGCTTTCGTTTGCTCTGGTTTACGGTTCCCCTGCCTTAACCACTTGGCCATACAACTTCATTCTTACAGTTTTGTTAGAAATATACTTGAAAAGAAACGATTAAGAACTGGTGGACCAAACAACATCCTACTGCTACTACTATTAAGGCAGTTAATTGCTACTCCACTATTATTGCTTCTTATAAAACAAAGCATAGACAAGATATGCGACTGAGTTGCATGTGTAGAACTAATCCTAAACCTAAAACTGTATAGTCCTATCTGATATATCGTCACAGTTTGTCTTTGAAAAATAGATATTGTAGTACCTGGTATTACCAAGAATTACAATTAAACTTTTGGCAGGACATACAGTTTTTTCAACGTTTGCGTGAGTATGTTCCCGTTTATTGTTTAGATAGGTCTAATGTACTTTATATGTATTAGACATATCGTCACTCTTTGTATTTGAAAAATAAACATTGTAAAACATTACCCTGTATTAGGCCTACCTAAAACTATGATTATGTTGTAACGGAAATATTACTGTTTCATGTTTTGCCACCTTCCGGCTAATGCATTTTTATCGTTGTTGCGTGAGTCTGTTCCCAATTATTGTTCAGACAAGCTTAATGTTCTGTGCTGTCAGTTTATTTTTGAAAGACTAATTCACCTCTTATGATGGTGTTTAATTCGAACAATCTGAGCTGAAACATCCGGCGGAAGAACACAAAAGGTTGGGCAACAATCAAGACAAGGTAACGCTGTCTACCATTTGTCTGCTACCTATTTGGATCAACGACTTATAAATTAATACTTTCAGTTTTCTATATTTACTGTTAAAAGATTGTATCGTTGAATGAAGAAAGCAATGAAATATTTCTTTAATGATGTTATCCACAATTTTCTGAAGGATAGTATAATAAATATTTAAATTAACTAATGAGCAATTTAAGTAAATGTTATTGTTAACAACTATAGTGTATGTCTTTTTTTTAAAAAAAAACTTTGTTTTTTCTACGAAACTGTTTTTATTCAGTCATCAAAATTTTAAATTTATTTTTCTGTTTCGTTGTTTGGTTTGGTAAAAATTTAAATAACTTGGGTTAACTAGGATGGTCGCATGTGCCAATCCATTGTATAATTAAGGTAAGTAATTCGACTGTTAAGTTCTGTAGGCAATAATTTTAGATCGGACTAAAAACACTATGACTAATAACAATAACTCATTATATCAAGATCTTGAAGGCTGACAAGCGTCTACTTACAATCAATAGAGAACAAGAAGTTTCTTAATGTCGTCATCCCATGTTCCATTACATTATTAAAGAATTCCAATGTATTTGTATCAGTCTGATAGGCCTACTACTATAGACTTGTTATAGATATGCTATAGACTACTATGTATACTTCTATAGCAGTCTTAGGTATCAGATTATAGCATTATCCATGTCATGGATGTGTACAGTCACCTTCATAGGCTACTGCATTTCAGTGAACATTTATTCAACCAAATAAAAATTCACATATCAATTCAAGTGTACAATATGTTAATTGTTAGGTCTCACCACAAATTGAGTCTCATGGTAAAAAAAATCCAAAATTGAGCTATTGGTACCTTCAAATAGAGCTTAACATAAGCTGTAATCTACACCTTACATGATATTCATTGGATAAGTAGATCCAAAGATATGAGCGTTTGAACATGTATGGAAAAACGGTTTTGAGAAAATGGACCATAAAGCAATTGAAAAATAAACAATTGAAAGACTATACATCTCGGGAAACTTGCATGAAGGACACTTTTCTGTATGAAAACTGACCTAAAATATATATTATAATGCAATATAATCACAGTGCTCATAATTGATTAAAAATAAATTTCTCAAAAATTTTACTTCATACCGATATTGGTGATTATCTAAATTTGATTCCTCCAACGATGCGACCAATTTGGGGTGATACCTCAAAAAAAACAAAGAAACATAATTTACATCGTCCAAAAATGTTATTGGTTTAGATCAGGTTTAAGAAAGACCTTGTCTCAACTTAAGTTATAGAAATATACCTTTTTCATTCACATTTTGAAAATAGATAGCAGTTTATGATTTTGTCAGCTAACTCAATACATAACTTCCATTC
The DNA here is from genome assembly GCA_025631205.1 of Nesometra sesokonis. Classification (NCBI taxonomy): domain Eukaryota; kingdom Metazoa; phylum Echinodermata; class Crinoidea; order Comatulida; family Antedonidae; genus Nesometra; species Nesometra sesokonis. The sequence goes on along the minus strand of JAOTQE010024524.1, from coordinate 1,859 downwards.
CATAAGGTGAACCTGATCCAGTAATAAAGAAATTAGTTGTTGCATCTTGCTAATGGTACATTTATTTTAGGATTCCTTCAATTATAATAAGGTAAGTTACAGATATCTGGAAGTATATTCGAAATCGATAATGGCAATAATTTGTTAACACAATACGCCATTTCACGGTTTCAACTGCGCATGTGCGTTACCAAGGTCAAGTAATAAAACGACGCTCGGCTCTTATTGAAAGGAATATGATTGCCACGTGATGTGAATGACCCTTTATCACTGGAATTTATTCTGCACATGCGCAGTTGAAACCGTAAAATGGCTTATTAAACATAAATATATTTGATTTGACTTCACTCTGTCTGTCGGTTTGGTCGGTTGGTTGGTTGGTCGGTTAATCCCAGTTACGTTAATTATATAATTTCTTCAAATTATAATAGTAGTCTAATTTATTTGAAATTTAGCATGCATGCGGTTTTTTAGCAATGTTTTTCGTCTTCCTTTTTACTACAGGTGTTAAGGTACCGATTTTAGGCAAATCTTTCAAATTGTGATAACATTATGAAACTTGGCACAGGTATTCATTGAGGTATCAAAAACATAAAATAGAAGGGTTACTAAATATTTGGTCAGAAAAAGCAGTAATCTTGCATTTGGAAATGGCGGACTTCAACTTTTCACTTTTGTAGGCATATATCGGTAGCCAGTGAATGTAGACACTTGTTTTCGCTTTTAAGTTGTTCAGAACATACATGTTTATTTGTGGAATGATGAAAGCCGTATTGTGAATAAGAGCGCCCTTAGCCCGTTTTTGGACAGATGAAGCCCGTATTGTGGATAGATGAAAGCCCGTATTGTGGACAAGAGCGCCCTCCATATTGTTAGTCCGTATTGTGGACAGATGAAAGTCCGTATTGTCAATAATAGCACCATCAGCCCGTATTGTGGATAAAGCGCCCTCAGACCGTATTGTCGACAGATAAAGTCCGTATTGTGGACAGAAGAAAGCCCGTATTGTGGATAATAGCACCCTCAGCCCGTATTGTGGACAGATGAAAGCCCGTATTGTGGGTAAGATTGCCCTTAGACCGTATTGTCGACAGATAATGTCCGCATTGTGGTCAGATGAAAGCCGTATTGTGGACAAGAGCGCCCTCAGCCCGTAATGTGCACAGATAAAGCCCGTATTGAGGACAGATAAAGCTCGTAAAATGGACAGATGAAATCCCGTATTGTGGAAAAGAGCGCCCTCATCCCGTATTGTGGACAAATAAAGCCCTACTATGACAGATAAAGCCTGTATTGTGGACAGATGACCAAGGCTTTCGTCCACGTCAGCCGTAGCGGCCTGTTCAGCCTGCTACAACGAATTGGCTGTCCACCAAAGGTACTCAGCCTCATCAAGTCGTTCCACACTAACATGAAAGGCACTGTCAGTTTTGACGGAGATACATCTGAACCTTTCAATATTCTTAGTGGTGTCAAACAAGGATGCGTGCTCGCCCCTACACTGTTTGGAATATTCTTTTCTCTGCTCTTGTGTTATGCTTTTAGATCATGCTCTGATGGTGTCTACATCCACACTAGACACGATGGTAGACTCTATAATCTAGCTCGTCTACGTTCCAAATCCAAAATCACCCGTGTCCTCATCAGAGAAATGCTGTACGCAGATGATGCTGCTCTTGCTAGCCATACCCATGAAGGTCTCCAACACCTCCTAGATTGCCTCTCAAATGCCTGCCAAAAGTTTGCTCTGACAATAAGCATCAAGAAGACAGAGATCATGGCTCAGGATGTTCCATGTCCTCCTTCTATCTCAATCAGTGGCTCACTACTGACAAACGTAGACAACTTCAGGTACTTGG
>JAOTQE010024513.1:0-10533 GCA_025631205.1 Nesometra sesokonis | reverse complement strand
AAGAGATTATAAGCTTTAAATTGGTTTTTAAATGAGGTTCATAGCTTCAGTATAACCAGAGAAAAATCAGTTTAAAAGTTTAAAACATGGTTATATGAAAACAAACTTTGGAGAAAATCAACTTTAAAGATAACTATTGACTTCCTGTATGTTTTACCATTGATTTTGAAAAACAGCCTTTACAAAATGTAGTTCAAAACATAATTATTGCAAATAAACATAAACAGGAAGTTTGTAATCATAAAATTAAATTGCTAAACTTAACAAAACAACAGGAATCTCATTTTTATGAAATGATGACTTTCTATTTTTATGAGTATCTCAAAATGAGTCGTGTACAACACGACTCATTTTGTCATGACACCTCACATTTATGATGGTGTCTGATGGTTGGCTGTTTAAACAATTCAGCTATATTTTTTATTTTACAAGCAATTTACTTTCAGTAATTTTGTTTTATTGTGTAATGTTTTTAATAGATAATGCTGATAGTTGTTCTATCAATGCTGCTGTGCAAGTCAAGAACCATGAGATTGTGACTGCCAACAGTAGAGGGCAGTTAAAGCAATGGGACTTACGACAACCTGGTAACCAACCTGTTAGCATCTTTCTACTGTGAGTACTGCCCTCTATGGGTAACAGACTTACAGCATGAGTTCCCTCTATGGGTAATAAACATACGGCATGAGCGCCCTCTATGTTTAACACAGGCTTCCAGTTTGTGTAAGGCGTTTCTGGCATGCATGTGTTTACAACATATTGTGCTTTTTAGGGCCGCGCAAAGCGGACCTTATAATCTCACTCATGTTCTTGTTGTGACCATAATTTTAAAATCGTCCTGCGTCGCCAGTTTTGAATGGAAGTGCATGAAATTTTCTAGACAAATTAGACACCATCAACCTAAAGTAAGAAAGTATAAGGATTCAATAGTTCGACAGATTATGCCATCCTCAGGAGTGATGACATAATTTATGTTGAAATATTGGCGTATATCTCGTTACTTGGAGTATGTGTTATACTTTCTTAAATTAGACATCATCAACAAACCTTCATCACCAGAAAGTATAATGCATACTCCAAGCAATGAGATCCATGCCATCATGGCAGGATTCAATATTTCGACATAAATTATTTCATCATCAGGAATGAAAGTTTGTCCATAAAATTCATCACCCTTTTTGTAAGTTACACTCCAGAGTGTCCACTAGACCCACAAAACCAAAAACGAATTTCAAGTACTCCAGAATAGAACTGGAGGTATCACATGCATTGGTGATGAAGTTGGTTAACACACTTTTTAACACAACCGTTCTAATAAGGCGAAGGTCGTGAGTTTGATTCCCGTTATGGGCGACATAACAGTTTTTTTTATTTAAAATCTGTAAATTTTTTTCCAATTTTAAAATAATTTTAGCGTTTCCAAATGAACATTCTAAACATTTAAATTGGTTTTTAGCTAATTTCCTCTTCCAAACTGCCTTGTCAAAACTAAAAAATATCCTTGAACTATGTGATGTATCCCACTAGTGATAGAGTAATTAATGATAGTGAAAGACTGCTTCCAAAAAAGAGAATGCTCAGACCTGGTGAGCTGTCACTCTTGATATATACGATATTGAATCATATCTTGCTAAATTGTATAGTAGTGGTCTATTCATCTCCATCTGGTATAATTCCAACCCTGATGGTGTGTTTTATTAACTCTCTCACTGCGTCGTACGACAGTCGCATGACTAAAGCATCGCTCCCTGTGTGTGTGTTTGCCAGATGCGATGACAGTCTTCTACTCATCGGACGATGGTTTTTGAGTGATTTCCCTGTTAAATCACTAAAATGGATAGACCATGAGATTAAGTAACTGCATACAGTACATACAATGTACTCTAGTGGTTGATACATATAGTAAATAAGTATGTCGCTGTTTAAGTAGTAGAATTACAAAAACTATGAAAATATTTGATTTTTGTATAAAAATGTTTTTGATTATTTTTTGGTTCTGGAAAATATGGACTTCTTTCTACTCAAATTATATGAACCCAAATAATGATTTTTACAGTTGGGAAGTAATTCATTTACAGTGTAGCGTAAAGTATATGTAGTTTTTTCAGAATAAAAAATAATTACAGTATACCCTTCAACTAGGTGGGTCTACCATGTTACATTACTAGGAAGATCTATCTAGCAGCACAGTAGTATTATTAGTATCCTAAGGTCATAAGTGATTGTTGTGATGTCAGTTTTAATTAGTCTGAAGGTCTATTAATGGCTATATTTTCCTATGTACTTTTAGTGCCTTTCTGACAGTACAGTATATCATTTGTAATCTCACTTGAGAGAGGAGCTGACCTTATGTTAATTGAGAAATGTATGGGTTTTGGTCACAATAGGATAATAATGTTAATGCTATGGGTGAATGGTAGTTTTTATAAGGGTAACCATGTTTACTACCTAGATCTACCTTTTCACTGTCATTATCTACCATGTTAACCCTAGTTGGAGGGTATTTTTTTCAAATGGTATATATATATTTTTGTATAATTTCATTTAGTACTGGTGAACAGTCAGGTCTAGTGTCTGTGGACAGGCATCCCAGCCAGGCCCATGTAGTGGCTGCAGGTGGTGAGGATGGATGTCTTAATGTATGGGACCTACGTCAGCAAAAGTACCCAGCTACACTATTTACATCACATGATGGACCAGGTGGGTCAAAATTGCATATTCACATTTGATTTGCATATGAAATAGTACACCAACAAAATATTATCCTAAATTCCATTAGCTGTGTTTCCGCAGGATTTACGATTATCAGATAAAATACCATCCAATCAAATCATTTAAAAACTGTAACTGTGCAAATTAGATTTGGACCGTATTGTAATGTTTCTCCTTAATTGGGCAGCTGACTTTGGTTAATTTTTATCAGTTAATTTTTCCTTAATTCATCAATTGGTTAAAAAAATGCAACTGTGCAAACAGTCTGTGTGAACCATAATGCAATATTTCTCTTTAATTGACTTCTGGTTAATTTTTTATCGGATAATGTTTTCCTGAAGAAACAAGACCATTGATGCACCAATTGATTACATTAAATTGTTAGATAATTTTACAAAACAAAAATGAAATTCTAATAAAATGCATCCTTTCCCCATGAATTTTTTGATGAATTTATGTTTACATGATGCATAAAGAATGTTTATTTTTTATTTGCAGTATGGGATGTTTGCTTTCATCAGTCCAGTCCTGACCATCTGTTTACCTGTTCCAATGATGGATCACTCCTCCACTGGGATAACTCATCCGCAAGTCTACATTCCTCATCTATCCTTGCATCGCATGGCTTACCAGATCACCCACCTCAAACAGAACGTTCCTCCGTGTCGTGCTCCTGGTTATCGGGTGAGATGGGACAACCAGATGTTCAAATCAACTCACTGCTACCCCCTAGTACAATGCCTATAAACTGTCTCGATATCTTAGGTCAGAATATTGTTTGTGGAACTGATGGTGAAGCTGTATACTTCCTTTATGGAGTAAACACAAGATAAATTTCAGTGAATATTAAAGAGAGATTTTGCAAATCTAATTGCTGAAAAACAGTCCTAATTGGCGGTCATAACTTACAGAATAAAGCTACACAAGACCTAGATGGTCTTAGCAAAGTCACATCAGCTTCCATTGCTATATGACCATGGTGAGTATTAAATCGTAAACTGGTTGCGAGTTTAAAACTCAGTCTAGGTTTGTTGCTTGTGTTCTTGGGCCAATCCCTATGCCCATATTATTGGCTTTTGCCACCAAGGATTGCCACATTGTTATCTGTTGAGGTACAAATGGCAAATGCGATGAGTACAACCTGCTACATTATGAAATTACTCCATAAGTTATATACTCTTGAGTTCCAGAGCCATTTTTTTTAATGACTTGGGTGATAATGTGGTGCTTAGGTGCATAATTTGGTGGTTGGTAGTGTGTGATGGTCCAAGCCACATCAACTCACTAAAGTTAGTGCTGAGCAATGGCAGATCCATGGGATTTTACCTGGTGCCATGGCAACCCCCAAAACATTGAGGGTTGCCAGCAGGGAAAATTGGGCCACAGTTGATTATAAATTGATATCTACTACCTTTTGTTATTGACATCAATAAGTGTAGAAGAGGCTCATATAGTTGATGGTTAAAGGTTTTTGCAAAGCATTTATGCCCTTTTGGAAAAAGTAGAGATCCTCGGTGTCCGAACCAAAACCTCCGCCTTTCGTCAACACTTTTCTAGCTAGTCTTTTGTTTTGTTTACACTAGGAGGCATTCAATCTTCAAAATGTCAAGGTACGTTTATAGAGAGCTCTGGTTAACAATGTAGGTACAACTCATAGATTATTTATGGCTAGATAGTGTATTTAAAATTGTTGAATTGTGCCTACTATTAACGGTCGTCAGCCTTCATCACAAACATGTAATAATAAGTAAGTAAGTTTTGTCATGTTTTGGATTAAATTTACTTTTATTGATGAATTTGAAAGATTGGGGCTCAATTTCGTTTCGACAGCGTTAAAACGTAACACGATTTGCATGGTTTGATGCTGTACAGAAGGCCTATCATGCAATAGTAGTCGCTTCTATGGAATTACGGTAAACGGCCCCCAAAACAGCGGTAATTTTGGCAGGAATGGCCCAAAAAGGGTCAGATAACTTTTTTTTGCTTATCGGATTGGAATGTGAAAAAATGTGACCTAGTAGTGGTGCCAGGGTTGGTCTCGCGTCAAACAAAACTTGGCGGGTAATTTTCCAAAATAAGGTCTTCACAAAAAGGCATTTCCTCATTGAGTCTTTCAAAGTAAAAGTTATATCCAGTAAGGTGCCCTATAGATGTCATGTCTTATACCCCCAAGAAAATAACGACATATGAAATTAGTAAATGCGAGGTCTCGCCACAAAATGAGTTTCATGGTAGGACAATTCATAAGCCATTTCACGGTTTCAACTGCGCATGTGCATTACCAAGGTCAAGTAATAAAACGACGCGCGGCTCTTATTGAAAGAAATATAATTGCCATGTGTCGTTTTATTACTTAGCCTTAATCTGTACATGCGCAGTTGAAACAGTGAAATGGCTTATTGAGTTATTGGTACTTTCTAAAAGAGCAGTCTAAAAAGACTATAAATCTCATGACACTTTCCTCCATGAAAACTAACGTAAACAGAATATTATGATGAAATACAAGTACTATTGTACTCATAATTGGTTGAAACTAATATTCACAAAATTTTAACTTCAGACCTATTTTGACGATTACTCAATTTGATCTCACCTACGATGTGGAACACTACTGGTTTAGTGATATGGTGGTGCGTGTCCGAATCCTATTCCAGGATGACTTTTTGTTTGTAAGGGTATCTTTATTATCCCAACTAAAACCAGTACTCAAGAGGCGGTGAAACGTTTTTGGATCAGGAGACGAGGTTAAATCTTGCCCACCGCCCAGGGTACGCATCCAGGTAAAAAAAAGCCGTTATTGCCATTCCGTTCTCAGGGCCAAAATATTCACCTTATATGCGTGCTGTTTTTATTGCTTTAGACCTAAAGAGAAAAGTCATTCTATTTGATTTTGTAGTTCAAGTGAATTTCAGGCGACTGTCCCTTCTGAGTTATCACTGGGGGGTGGGTGGGGGAACACGTCCCCTAATTCCACCTCTTTCGCCGCCCATGAGCGTGTGCCATCCTTGGCAAGGGGGGGGGGAAAGCTGACAAAACGGTCTAAAGCATGGCTGCTGTTGTGCTGTCGGTGAAATTTTGGCGCCGCAACTGGGTCCATCCAGGTTCAAGTCGCAGTTCGGCACTTCATTTCCAAGCGCCACTACACCAGGCATAACATTTTGACGGTTCCAGGTCCATGAGAGTCCCAGTTTTTTTTACATCATAATTCATAGTTTACTTTACATTTTAATGATCTAAGTTTGGCTCCTATTCAACAGTTTATTTCCTTATTTTTGCTATAATAAATAATTTAAAATGAAGCCCACTCCCATAAGTCCGCCGGTTCAATCTACATCCAAGTCCATTAAAGTAGTCCAGAGCCAAAAATCATTAATTCAAAAGTAAGTACATCTCCATTCATTGAAGAGGAACCACTCCAAAAAATAATGAAACTTTAATCCAGGTGATTGAACTTGTATAGCCTACCTTCCAACTCATGCATAATGCGCGCAATGGTGGCGTCAGCGGGGAAAGCCCCGCCGCCGTCGGGGAAGATTGACGATTTTCGTCAAGGAAAAGCAAAATATGAAATAGACAAAAATGGGCCAAAAACGGGAAAAACGTTTATTTTTATTTGCTCATCAAAACCAAACCGCTAACCACGCCCATCCCCGGACCTCCCGAGTTTGTCCCCGTCGTGCAAATCCTGGCGCCACCACTGAATGCGCCCCTCGCGCTTTGGGACAATCAAGCAAACAATGTAGAGTAAAATACGGTAAAAATGACCCCAAAGCAGTGGTGATTTTGGACAAAGCGACCCAAAATTGGGCAATTGACTTTTTCTTGTAAGATCGAAATACGAGCAAATGTGGCCCGGACTCCTTATGGATTTGAAGTGCTGATTATGCACTCTTTAAAGGTTGTCTTTCGGCACGGGCGGCGAGGCAAAGGGGGACGAGGTTAAATTTTACTCAGCTATCCCAGCCCGGTTATTTGATGAGCAAAAAAAATTAAAACGTTATTTCTTACAATCTGGCCCATGAAGGTGGTTTTCAGGGCCACAATATCCATATTTACCATATTTATTTATTTCCTCAGACCTCTGAAGGGGAGTGAATTTTATAGTTGGAAGTGATATTTCATGGGCGTTTCCCTCCCCTCCCCCCCCCCCCGAGTTATCACTGGTGGAAGGTGTCCGCCTCCAGAAGAATGAATTGACTTAGTTTAGAAATATATAAATTGCGTCGTCCATTAACATCCTTCGTTGCCTTGCATTTTTCTGTCGGTTGAACATTCCAATCGTACCCCGTCTGCTTTCAAACATGTTTCAAATGCAAACCTACGAGTCGTGTTGGAAATTCGCTAGCTAGTCAAAATACCATCAACAAATAGTAGTATTTTATCTCGACAAAATTTATTCTTTTAACCACGGAATTTTATTTTATCAAAAAAGAATTTTCTCTGTAGAAAATGCTCTTTGGTTGACAAAATAATGTTCCGATCGATGTTCAGTTGTGTTAAATGAAACATCCATAAATATTTAATGTACTTTACCGACCAAATTTATTAACGAGTCCTTATCCAGGACTTTGATTGGAGGGAGGCTTAAATCTTTGATCTTCACAAGCAAAAAAATCAAAAGCTTGCAAAAACGGATCCGACTTGTTGCTTTTGAGTCCCAAAATACAGCCGCTGTTTGTATTATTCCATCGTAATTAAATCTAGACAATTATTTTTAGGTCAAATTTAGGCCCCCAACCTCCTTAAGGCCTCATCGTAACTGAATTACGGTGAAATAAACAAACGTTTGCAGAACACCACGTGTGTAATTCTGATATCTGTTAAACTTCTCCACGTTTCGATCAATGCACTACAGAGTGAGAAGTTGGTCCAGAAATTTGAAAATTCGATGAGCCAGTTGGGGGGGGGGTGTATTCAGAGTGCCCGAACTACCCTTCATAGGCAAAAAAACAATAGGATACAAGTGTGAGAATCTAGGCTTGAAGTACCCTCCCTTCAGAGGAAATGCGCGCCCCCCCCCCCCCCCCCCCCCCCCCCCCCCCCCCCCCCCCCCCCCAATCTCACCCATCTTTCTTCAGAGGTAAAATACAATACTGTGCGGTGAAATCACCACAAAATCATAAATTGTAATATAAAGAACTTGACAATGGGGTGACAATAGGGGACGCTAGGTCTTTCTTTTTTTGCTTGTCAAAATCCAACCCAGGTTCGAGCACCCTCCTTTGACAATACCTGGGTACGCCCCTGTGGGCTGTCAGATAGTAAGCTAACTCTGAAAAATATCGAGAAGAAAAACTTTTAAAGTCCAACCGCGTGTGACGGTTTTCAATTAGTTTGACTTTTGTTAACTTTACAATCTTGGTTGTAAGTTATATGTACATAGAAAATTGATGCCACGACAAATCCTTCTATGCGAATCTTATAATTTGATAAATATGTTAAAAAGATCAAAATAAAAAAAAATGCTGAGAACCCCAACCTCCGATGTATATTTTGTACAGTATAACAATTGAAATCAACCTTTGTTAGGTTTACAGTTTTGTTTGTATGCCTTAGTTAAATGCAATTGAAGTGCGCGACCAATTCAACTATGTCGAATCTTTAAGTTATGATATCCCTTCATAAAACATGAAAAAATGGATGAAAGGTACAGTCTCCGATGAGAGGTTAAATCACAGAACATAGTACAATCCAGTTTACGTTTATAGTTCTGGTTTACCATACATAGAAAATTGTTAACGACAAACCCGACCATGCGAATCTTGTGTACGGCATTCCTCGAGGCTTACGCATTTAACAGTCATCATAAACTTTACATTAACCGGAGCATAACGGTAGGCTAGGCCTGTATCAAACTTCTTTCCAATATAATAGTACAACTTGAGACTATAGGGGTCTCAAATTACAACAGTGTTTTCCCGTTCATTCAGCAATACTGTACTGTACCATCAAAACCAGAATGGGTCCTTATTCGAATCTTGATTGTCTGTCAGTGGGGTAGCTGGAGCTGAAAGTAAATGGATACAATAATTAAATGTATGTCCCACAGTATATTTAGTTCAACATGGAATAGCGCTGTATCCCCTCTAATATCTACCAAATACATGTGTGCCGCCTCTAAAATTACCAAAAAATAAAAATACAGGCAAAATGCAGACAACTAAAATAGTAACAGGGGCGGATCTAGGGGAGGGGCGAAACCGGCGCCCCCTATTATGGTCAAAACGTAGTTGGTAAAAATTATTATTTTACCTATCTGTGAAAAATCATTGAAAACCCCTACAGTTTTATCGGAAAACAGCCCCTCGGGCCAATTTAGATAGGGAATTTATTTAATCTTAGGTTTTTGGCTGTTTCAAACTCGGTTAAAACTCCCTCACTCGTAAACTATTTGTTCGTGATGGCCCAAAGGAATTATTGGAGGAAATTTAATGCGCTTGAATCTGATATAAAACTTGGTATGATTGGGGGTAGTTTTATCGGAAAAATAGAAAATATATAGCATATCCAACAATAAAATAAAATGTTGTTATCGGTTATTCTATAGAAATGAACGACCAACACACCAGAGTGATGCGACCTTGTTCGCTGAGTTTGAAATGATAAAAACTGTTGAAAACGTGTGGGCCGAGCGCCATTGACTGGGTTACGTTAGAATTTACCTTAAAATTAATAATTAAGCTCTTGAAAATCGCAGGCCTATCATAGGGCCCTGGTTATTTATTATTTTAATATACTTAACAGCAGTATATTTTTTTTCTGATCGGATAGTTCAATTGGTTTTTAATTTATCATGCATTTTCTCTGTAATATATGCCTTTCAGCCCACTGATATGTCTGTCTGTCGTTTAAACTACGGATCCATAGTAATTATAATTTTGTGGTTTTTGTGTGAAGCTCAGATTTTAGCTAATAACTCAAGCCACATAATTCGTAAAATATTCTAAATTTATGAAGATAAAACATATGTCAAGAATTATTACTGGTAGTAAAATTTTAAATATTATGATGTAGACCTATTGCGATTTATATTAGGCGCGCAACGAAATATGGTCTAAGTCTGTACTATTCAGTTGAACGACAGGTCAGATACCAAACAAGTGCATTGTTCTTATATTTCTATTTTGTAGGCTTATTTGTTTTTAAATTCGCCACACTTGTTCTGTTCTACAGGCAACAAAGGACATTAAATTTAATTACATTTTTTAAAAATTATGTAACATGCAGGACGTTCTGGATAAAGATCAGAAAAACAAAAGTTCATGTGCAGGTCATTAATAATGTACAAGTCACGTGATTAATGGTTTATAAGTCATGTGATTAATGAGCCAAGATCAGAATGTAATTAGATCAACTCATAAACTCCTCTTTCTTAAATTTCAAAATTAGGAACGTGATTAATGCAAGTGACTAGTCCTGTATAATGAAGTGGTGTATCATAATTAGACTTAACCAGCCTGGCCATCTATTGAGTCTATTAGATAAACACACATGAACAAATTACCTCCGATGAGTAAAGTCAGAAGCACCAACCGGATTAAATCTTTTTCATTGTTTTGTTCTTTATTGTGTCTCGGGGGCGATTTTATTTGTCGTAAGTTGGGGACCCGTCATTGATATCAGGGGCGGATCCAGCGGAGCTAGAAACAGAGGCCCGATGATAAGTTGGACAAACCCAAGTGCGAGTTTTAACAGTAAAATCATGACAATAGGCGTACGGGTCCAGGGCCTCGGCCCGAAAAAAAAATGTTCTCTACAAGTGCTCTCTGGTGCACTTTAACGTCCCAAAAATGTGGGACAAATTTTTTTTTCGCGTTCGCC
>JAOTQE010024502.1:0-10535 GCA_025631205.1 Nesometra sesokonis | reverse complement strand
CAGCAGAACGGCACATCGTTACAGAACGACAGATGGCGCTATATATTATAAGTAGCCGACGACCGGAAGTGTTAATGTTTTTAATTCTCTATTATACGGGCTAATGAACGATGACATGGCGGTCGGATGTCTATCGTTTTTGACAAAAACAAAATGTCGGGAAACTTATACCACATACATACATACATATCAAGTGACTGCAATAGTCCCTATGCATGCAATGCATAGGAACTAAAAATGTGCGAATGCACTGAACAATAGGAGTAAATAAATTTGCATTACATCCGATTACCCCCGATTATATCGCAACCAATCTCGATTCGAGTTTAGTCTGAATTGGGAATAATAAGGCCACCTCTTAGTGGGCTTATACCAGGAAGGTCAGGTACAGTAGTCATTACCTTTCCTTGGTCCATGAGCTTGCTGTTGGTCAGCCATAATGCTTGGTTTACTCCTTCTTCTAAGACGCATAATTGATTGTAGATATACACTTGCGTCTGCTTATGATGAATATTGGTCTCATCATGTTTTACTCTGAAAAAAAAACAAAATTAAAGTGATTTGTAAAAATACCTACACTAATTTACTAGATGTTTTGTCTTGAGCAAATATATCATGCTCGGGGCGGATCCCGGATCCGGCGAAAATTGGGGCGCCCTTTTTCAGGTCCGGGTGGGCATGCTTACTGTATTTTCCCATTTTGCATCAGTAGCAGCGCCACGAATTCCCAGACAGCAGGGCAAAGCCCCGACAGGGGGGCACGGGTCCCCCGACGAGTTTAATTTTGAGGTGGGCGTGTCCTCGGTTTCCAGTCTGACGAGCAAAAAAAAAAAAAAGTTATTTTGCCGGTGTTGGTGTTGGGGCATCGTCTGTCCCTTGCTGTTTTGGTGTTAGGGCTTCGTCTGTCCCCCGACACAGCGCCACTATGTTATACCTTATTTATTTCATTGACGGAATTTGTACAGTGAAGAATTATGTGGGTGGAGTAAGAATTCTTGTTTCAGTTTAACACTACGCACTAGCATGGTACTAGCATGAATAAGCCCTTTTGAGGGTACTGTATTAAATTGTATTGGCTCAATCGGAACATTCGAACACTGGGGCAACAGGTAATTTAGGTTGGTGAATACTTGTAAAATATTAAAGGGGTGTTTATTCAAACCAGGTAAGGTCATATGAAGTTTTAAGTTTAGGACTCTTATTCCAGTTGTACTTATTTACAATAGTACAGTACATCCACCAAAATTAGGAAAAAAATAGGCCGGCAGTAAAGTAAAGCCATTTATTTTATATTAGTTTCTGAAATCACCCCATGATGATCAGTACAAACTTAAATTCGGTCTTCACCTGTGATCTGCTGTGAATTGGCAATTCAGTAATTGATTTATTGTAAATTTATTTATTTATTTGAAATTTTATTTATTTATCATTTATCACAATAAACACAAAATACAATAAACTAGCTTCCTTCATTATAAAAAAACAATATATTGCATTCAACATTAGAATCTCAATGAAGTAGGCTTAATTATGCAGGCAATTTCTTCAACAAAGTCCAGTCCCAAGACGCCAGTAATTTTGCTACTAATAACGAATGCTGGAGTTTATTTTGAGGGCTGGTACATGCAACACAACTTACCGTACAGCATATTTTGGATGGACGTTCAAAGGTTCGTTCTTGTCCATTACTAAAGGAAGTGGACCTGTACGAGGTAAATTCAGTGAATCCTCAATGACATGCGTTAACTTTCGCTTTTTTAACCGGATAGCCTCTCGCATTGCCTTTAACTGCAGTTTCTTGTAGCCTCGTACAGCAGTGACTGTTGGGAGTCCTGTCTGCAGGATGCTAGAACCATATTGAGGGCGCACTACCCTGCTTACACATGACGTTGCCATCTGCAAGAATTTAAATGTGGGTTTTTTTTTATTTACAAATACAGTACTTCATGTGTAATGGTCGCAATTTCACACAAAAAAACTAAACTTAAAAGTTCATCAGAAACAACAACGAAAACATTATAATTATTACGTATGTCCGCATGTAGTGATCAAACTGAACCTAGGGCCTAGGCCCTAATTGCACATCTAGTTGGGGTAGATTGTTGTCAGCCGCCGACAATTTGTATGAAACGCCATACTCAACTTGTTCAATTTCAAGTCAATATCACGTGGATTGTTGGTAAAATGCAAGGATACATATCATATGAATTTAGGTTGAAATTGATTATTGCACATTCGACCAAGTATGTTAAAATACCCATTATCGGCAGGCTGACTTGTGGCTCAGACGGCAGTGCTACAAACTGTTGAACAGAAGTTCCCAAGTTTGACATTTAGACAAACCACTTTTTTAAGTAGAGAAGTTGAGACTTCATAACAATAGTACTGTAAAATAGAAGTATCTTCTAACAGACTCAAATGTGGAACTCTAGGCCTAGTATGAAAAAAAAACGGCCGACGGTGCAATAACCGTTCAGATATCATCATTAAAAACAACAAAGTGGTTAAATTTACGGCAGTCTCTAGTGCTTAAGGTATAGGGAGAGTTATTTTCAAGGTTGGGTCAAGCCTGATCCATACCCGGCAATCCAGTGAGCTGGAATTTGAAACATTTCACATAATATCCACAGTCTAAAAACAAACTTTGGAAACGGATTATTATTGATAAAAGCAAAATAAATAGCCTAGGGTGGAGCTGAAATCTAACAGCACTACCGGCGTTCTATAGTTCTAGGGGTTTTATTGGCGACGGCCGAAAACGATCTAAACCATCTTGTCTAGGCCTAGTAGGCTAGTCTATTGCCTACGCATCACGACTAAGCACCCTTCCGGTACTCGTCCGTCCGTTCCCTTACTAAGCCTAGGCCTAGGCCAAACTTCTGATCACATGTAATTAGGAAAAAACATGGTTAATTTCTATCTTACCATATTGACTTAATAGTAGAGTCTAGAAAATCAATAGAAGATGTTAATATACAGCATTTTAGTCAAGTGGTCATAGAACAAGTGTATTATCGATTTGAAATAAAGAAAATTCATTAAGCCTATGCCTAGGCCTAGACCATGGTAGTGCAACACCATCCAGGAGAAAACGTGCGAATATACTGCCCTCTGTAATATAATTTGTCAAAAAACTTTTGTGGTGGTGTGTACACGACACTACACCATACAATTTTACATCTGATTTTATTATGAACCAAATTCATGTTACACCATTGTGTTGTCTACAACACAATGCAACAACGGGGAAGATCCAGGGAGTGGGGAGGCGACTTCCGGACTCCCCCTAAAATTTGAGGTGCCCTTTTTTCGGCTTGAAAAAATATTACATTTTACTGTCTAGAATCGCATGGACAGATGCTTCTTTTAAATACAACTACAGCTGAGTAAATAAAATCAAATCACCAAGTTTGAAATTAATCAGGCGCAGATCCAAGGGGGCCACTGGGGCACGTGAGTAGAAAATATAAAGAAAAAAAAACATTTCCCAACATATTTTCAAGTGGGATTCTACGGGAACCCTAGCTTTGCTCACTTCGCTCGGAAGTCTCACTTCGAAACCAAGCAGACAGGCTGATTTGGAAAACGGGACATTTTGAAGGGCTCTATGTTTCTTTTTAGCATATAAAATAACGCAAATTTTCGGACTGTATTATCTAAGATGCCCTGTATGAGAGTCTTGAGGTTTATCATTTTCAAAAATTTTCCATGGGAGGGGGATCCTCCCCCTACCAAACCCGCCCCCTGGCGCAGTCAGTATTCCTGTAAAATGGATCTGGTCTGTGCCCTCCCCACGTTTGAAAACTTCTGCATCTGCCCCTGTGATTATAAATAAAATCATTTGTGTTAAGTTGTAACATCTTGAAGCCCCATGAGAACAATGTTAATTTTCCTGTTCCATGGTCTAAGTGTCATTATTCTACAGTTTTCCATCTCAGCACCAATCAACGGTAGGACTGATGTGAGTAATGTTTTACCCTTACATTCACATGGTCATCATCATCATAATGGCATATTGCGTTAATTAAATTTTAAACACTTTTACCTCGCGCTAAATTTGAGCATTGTTTTGAATGTGTAAGAGTGCCATTTCGAGCATCTTTAAGTGCAATATTTTAAAATGTTTGTAGTGCCTACCTCAGCCACGATCACGACAGGGTTGAGGTAGGTTAACTACGCTCCTCTGTCTCACCCTAAACATGTATGGATCCACTCCTGCCCAAGGAACCCCCTTCAAACAATCCTGGTCACGGGCTTGAGAGGTGCCACATTAAAAAGTGATTAAAACCAACTTCAACCGAAGAGCCATACAGTGTACTTTAAAAATAAGGCTCGGACCTTAATTAACCACATTTCATAGTGTCATGCCATTTTTGAACATATAGAAATCCATATTATGTCACATCGCAGTTTGTTTTTCCCGTTCAACATTAATCGCGTTAAATTTGTGACACTTCGAAAACTCATAAAATAAGTGCTATTTTCGAAAGGTTTAATTGCTAAATGTTCGGTTAGAATTTTCAGATTTCGCCTCTTTTCCTTTCCACTGGTCAACCGCGTGCTATGTGGTGGTACCACATCAAAATCAAGACAGGCTGATCTGGAAAGCGTGACATTTTTATGGATTTTAATGTGTCTTTTAGCATGTAAAATAACGCCAATTTTTACGGGGCCTTCGGCCCCTGGACCCCTTTTTTATCGGGCCCTTGGCGGCCCCAGGCTCCAAAATTTGCTCTCTTCGCTCCGCAAGTCTATCCGGGGGCTTACATTATATCCTCACTGTGCCCCTGCATCGTGGGGATATAATGTAAGGGCAGGTCGGGGAAACCCAACCCCACCCTTTTTTGACTCGGCAAAATAATAATTTGTTGCACACTTTGGACCTCTAAAAGTGCACCAGAGAGCATCTGTAGACAAAAGTTTTCCCGGGCCCTATGCGGGCCCTGGACCTACGTCTATTGCCATCAGTTTACTGAAAATCTCACACTTGTATTTGTCCAAATTTACCCCTCTTCCGAGCTCCACTAGATCCGCCCCCGAAACCTCCTCACGGACCAGAGTGCGAAAGCTACCACATACCTTTTTTTTACAATTTAAAGTGCCCTTTTTTCTGAACCCCGCTCTCAAAAATGTCTGGATCCGCCCCAGAACAAACACAACAGCACAAATTCCAGGAATTTCAAATTTCACTTGATCTCCAGGTCTCCAGGAATACACAATTTTCTCCAAGAATTTGAATTTTTCATGATTATCTCCAGGATTTTTAGTAAATTAGAAATGTAATGTAAAAAATATATTCATTAATCTGAACACTAAAATGGTGTTTTGAAAGTTCTTTGTCAAGAATTGTTCTTTTAGGCTACTTGTAAACCCCTGTTATTTGTAAGGATCAAAGCATTGTTGTTTACTATAAGATTTCAATTTTTGAATAGTACCCAAAAATAATTAAAATGCTGGTCGACAAAATCAGGATTTCTGGTTCCCCAGCTTAGGAGCTCTGGTCTACACGGCCATTGTGAACACCATTTCGTCAAGTAAAACGTCAGGGCGCATTTAGGGTGGAGAATAACAGGATAAGACTCCCACTCTATGACCTGAATATATTGTTTACCGAGATTAATTGACGAAATACTGGTAAGTTTTTAAAGTAACTATAGAAAGACATGGCACGTAGTCCAAATAAGTTCATTTTTTGCCGAAAAAAGGGTTACATAGCACTTGGCTCGTGGTCCAACACCACTTTTGAAGTAAGTTTTTTTTCCCTATTTTTTAATTCTTTTTTTTTTATTTCTTGATATTTTAAAAATAATATTTCAGTTTAAAAATACCATAGGCCATGGTTTTTCTTTTACCGGACAAATGTAATTTTTTTGGAAAATGTACAGTAGTAATGATCAAACTCTCTAATTTATTTCACAATAATGGGAGTGTATACGTGCAATGGGATGTTAATTACATCTAATGTTACATGTCAATCTGACCATGCACTTTCCACAAGCTTTAAAAATGTTAAAATTCACTATACCGATATGCCAACAAATCGCATTTTTAGGCTATCAAACACAAACCATTTTTATGAAGCATAATTAAACCATGATGTGTCTTTCAATAGGTTGTGTAGTGGGTTTTTATCCCACTGAGCAATGCCTGAGGGAACAGTTAACTGACAGCCAATAAATCACCGAAATGTAGTTTTGTTAATTAGTCCAAATAAAATTATTTAATACGTGCAGGGGCGGATCCAGTAGAGCTGGGTATAGGGGGCCCGATGCCGGATAGAGGGGGAAAGGTGCCAAATTTTGTGTTGTTTATAGGGATCAGGGGCTGGGTGGGGTGCCTCCCTCATTCTTGGATCCACCGGCGCCTGACTATTTTAACATTTTTCATCCTTATTTAGGTCTTTAATTTGAAATCTCGGAGACTGTTCCGTCTAAGTGATTTGAACACTATACATTTACTAAGAATTAGTAGAACCTTCGTGATGCCACTCAATAGAGGGTGAGTGGCATTTAGCTCAGTTGGATTAGCTGGAAATCACTGATGTGCTGTGCGCTGAATCCTGGATATTCTCTCCCCGGTTAAATAAAACACCAAGTACTCTCTTTGTGTTTCGGAGGGTCAAAGTTACAAGTTAACAGCGCACCGTCTTTCAGATGCGATGTTTAAGCCGTTGGTACCGTTTACAACATGGCGTCATGTGTACTCTTTGGAAAAGAGTAGGATTTTTTCCAGGTGTACTGCCCAATCACAACCAGAAGGACCCTATTAGGAATAAGTCCACTTCGGTCTTTCGTGGGCTATCCTTAGTGTTCCCACAATACCACAAAATCAAATCAAATCAAACCCAACATGGGTTGAAAGTTTGTAACTGTCTGTGACCTATTATAGTCATATGACTACCTTTAATCAACAATATTCCAGGCACTGTTCAATTATAAATATAAATCCAAATTAAGACATGTCACGGAAAAACCACCATGTTGTATGAACATTTAAAATTGAGTTATTGTTAAAACTATATTTATCTTTTTGTAAGCTTTAAAATGAGGGGTCAATTATTAAAACCGGACATCTATAACTGACCTTATTGGAAAAAAATATACGGACAACTATTTTGTTTGTTTATACATCCTGTTGTTTATTTGCTTATTTCCCAATAACTCCATGTGCGACCACTTGGTGGTTTTCACAATTTTATTATGACTAACGCTCCATCGGCCTACAAGTTATGAATGCATAACCTAAATAATGCCAAGTAAACCTGTTGCTCTCTTTACGGAATACCAGTATTATTAGTCCCTAAGAAAAATCGATATGCTTAATTGGATTGCAAAATTGTATTGCAAATTTATATGTTGTTTTTTCTTTTATTCCAAAAACTTGTTTTCTGTTTAATTTCGAACATGATTGTATCATACAGCGCAATACTTTCCATTTAATACTGATGGAATAGAAATCGTAATAATTTACAATTAAATATGCACTATAGTAGGTTTGTAATTTATTGTGTCTGCAAAGAAATAACTTAAATTTATATACATTTACAAACTATATTAAAGATATAATTGTTATTATAAATTTTGTTTTCTATAACATAATTTTATTTTCCTTTTCAAAATATGTAAAGGTAATGAAAATTAGAAACACGAATTTCAGCTTTGATATTTTTTCTTCTAGAATCTACGCATATAGAGTAGGTGCACAGTACTAGAGTGGGAAGATACTTAAAAAACTTTGCTGCATTCTCGCCGACTAGCCTTAGTCCAGAACTAAATTCAGATTTGTTACAGCACTAACTAAAATATAAAATTGTAAGTGACTATGCTTAGCCCAGACCTAAATCCTGGACTAAAATAATCATCAATTTTGTTAATCGAAAAGGCAGGCTTTATTATTTTTTTTCAATGTCTTTATTTATCCCACATGGTGCAATTCATACATTATGGTCAGGATTACAAACTGTACATTCAAAACGATCAATATAGATAAAAAGTAACAAAATATTCAAATACTGTACATATAAAATAAATACTTATGAAATATTCAGATAAAAACATATTAAACCAGCACATCATATAAATAAGTAAAATCCTAAAATGCATAGGCCAGCATAAAAACATGAATGGATAGTCAATAACGTTGTCTTTTCTAAGGAAAGTCCAAGACTAATGTATGCTGTAGGTTAGTACTGGATAGCTTTTGAGAGTCAACCTGAGCTTTATGGATAGTCTAGGACGAACGTGTGTTGTTCTAAAGTTAGTCGTGGACTACGATAAATTTTGAGAATATCAGCCTCAAGCTTATGGATAGTCTAAGGGCGAACGTGTCAGGGCGGATCCAGGATCCACCGAAAGGGTGGGGAGGGGAGGCGCATTTTTCCAGGTCCGGGTGGGCGTCGTTGCCATTTATTTTCCTGACGAGCCCAAATAAAACAACCAAAAATATAAGGTCATTGCCACATTTTGGTGTTCTGGTACCCTATTTTGGCTGTATTTTGGGGTTTTTATGGTTAATTTTTGACCCGGCGCACCTAATATAAGGGGGAGGGGACGCAACTACGTTTTGACGATAATAGGAGGGGCGTCGATTGCGCCTCCTCCCCTAAATCCGCCCCTGCGTGTGCTGTTCTAATGTCAGTCGTGGACTAACGTTTAAGAATACCAACATCTCTCTTTACAAAAAGTAGAAGTGTGAATAAAACCTTAACGCATTAGACTCGTGTGTTCGGAGTTTATAATAAATAAACTTACTATATAAATATTAAGATTGGGTTGAGCACCCCGTTCAGAGAAAAAGAACATATTAAACCATGACAAGCGAAGAGTAAAATAAACTTTATCTTTTTTTTATTCTTTTTTTCTGCTTGTCAAAATCCCATCGGAGTTAAGTCCCCTTCCCCAGTCCATGGATAACTGCCCTGGCATTAAATCTCAAAAGCGGTTTACGGAGTAAATGCAGATTTAATCCAAGACTAACTACAAATAAAATTTCTCAAAGTCACTAACTGTAGTCCAGTCCTGGCGCTGAGGAGGTAGAATATGGATAACCAAGAAGAATCGTTGTGTGCTGTTTTAATGGTTGTCCTGTATCGGAGGCGGATCCATATTACAGCGAAGGTCCAGGTGGGCGTGATTGCCGGTTTCGTTTTGACAAGCAAAAAAGTTAATTTCCACATTTTTGCGTGTCCTGGTTCCCTGTTTTAGCATGTATGTATGTCTATTTTGGGTTTGTATGGTCAATTATAGACCCGGTGGCCACTATTATAAAAGGGAGGGGTGGGGCGCATCTACGTCGTCAAGAATAGGGGCCCCTAAATTCACCCCTGTGGATTAACTTTTGAGAGACGTACCAGCCTCACTTTACAGATGACTCAAGGAGAAGAATTTCTCAGTGTTTATAATGGCCTAAGTCTTGCATTCTTAAACTTGTGTGTTTTTCTTTTTGTCGTAAATTTCGAAAAAAATCGTTAATATTTAAAATCGATTTTGCAGCACTTGACAGAAAACGGTGTCGCTTTCGACGATCATCTTGACGTCAAAATAAAATAACGATGTTGATCGGAAAATAAGTTGTGCTCTATTACTGTATTTAAGTCTATGGTTCTACAATACAGTGTATTTATAAAACAGTGTTGACTAACACTTTCGTAATATTTAAATTCTGTGGCGTTCTAACTATTTTGGTAAGTAACATTAAAATAATAAGGCTTAGTATAGTTTAATAGACGGTCGCTTCTTCAATTGTAATAATATTTGCAAATCAGATGGGATATTTACAATTTTACGTAAAAGAAAATAGGTTTTTTATATTTGAGCTCTGATAAGGAGTTCTGTAAGGAGTACCCGTCTGATTAAGTTAGTATAAAAGCAATTTATTGTTTGACGAGGGAACACTGATCGACCTGGTGCCAACTGGCTCATAAAATAACCCACAGACAAAAAAATTCTGCTCAAAACACGGAAACTACGGTATTTTTTTTTTTTTTTTTTTTGATTGTTGGATATAAAACCGAGGACACGCCCAGCTTCGTTGGGGTGGTTGTCCTGCCTGTCAAGAGTCTTGCCTTGCCGTCGGGAAAAGTCTGGCGCCGCCACTGCATTATTTTACCACATAAAAAGAAAATACGTTGTTTTGCCGCGGGAAGTTAGTAGTTACGTTGATTACGCGTAACTCCGCATAATTTTAAGTCCATGTTTCCGAGCCAAAACAAAATTTCTTCTTATTTTCTTTTTTTTCTTAGTATATATAGTGGGTTGACTGGACGGTTTCGTCCAATGTCAGTTTTGGTTTTCACGATGTGCCCTCGTGTGCTTTAAGTCCAGATGTAAACGTTTCATAACAAATTATATTACCCGGCTTTTTCTCTTCAGCAGATTTATTTATAATCAAAAGTTGTGTAAACCGCCAAGTAGATATACCTTGGATATTTAGAGAAAATATACATATATGGAAACGTATACAATGAGAAAATCTGCTGAGTGTGAAAACAGTCGCCCCAACCGGGACTCGAACCCGGGACCTTCTGCTTGATATGC
>JAOTQE010024491.1:0-10535 GCA_025631205.1 Nesometra sesokonis | reverse complement strand
GGGGGGGGGGGGGGGGGGGAGTGAGGCCGGTAGAGAGTCAAAGTTTTAGGGGGTCCGGAAAATGTTGGTCTTTAGATGTCCAGAAATTGCCTCAGGGGCGTTTTGAGTGAAGGGGACCGGACCGCCACCCTCCCCCTTAAATCTGCCCCTGATATTTTATGATGTCCAAAATCCTCACAGGAAGAAACTTTTTCAGAAATACAGTATAGAGTTCCAAAAACACATTAAGATTATATACTCGCTGGTGAGTTTGCTTTCTGTCCTCGTGTCTGTCATAAAAAACAAGAACAGCAAAAAGTTGTTGCTGCTTCATTATCATCACCATCAACAATATCCAGGTAGAGGCGACGGAACGTTTTTGGATCAGGGGGACGAGTTTCAGTTTTGTTCAGCTACCCACCCCGGGCCGCATCCAGGTTTCCGGAAAGAGGGGTGCTCAACCCGATCAGAATCTGTTAAGCAAAAAAGCATGTTATCGCCTATTAATTTGTGCTATTCTGGTCTTTTTTCTTTCAGGGCCAAAATATTCATAGTATTTACCATATTGAAATGTTCTTTTTATTGTTTTAGCCTCTAAAGAGAGGTGCCCCTTCACCTAGGTGATAATCAGCAACAAATTAAGTCAATCTGATTTTGTAGATCAATTCAGGGGGACTGTCCCCCACTGAGGAGAGGGGGAAAGCCTCTCCTTCATGTCCATGCCACGAACCACCATCACCAGTACATGCCAGCTCTCACGCATGCGCGAGTCTCACAAGAGCGCTTGCATTTGTACGATAAAGGCTTGTTTGCTTCCCCAGGAATTTTGTGTTTGTAGGCGCTCAGGACAGCCTCAGAAGCGTTTAAGAAATCAATTTTTATGACTGCTTTTATGCAGTTTAAAAAATGTGTCGGTTTTTAGTAATTGTATATTTCATCCAAAAGGGTGGGGGCGGAGCCGATTCACCCCCTCTAAATTCGCCTCGCCCAAGGCCACCACCTAACAGAATAACCATCAGAAAAAATAAGGATAACAAGGATAAAGGCACAAATCGTCTTCCAATAGACGTAAAATAGGGCAAAACAAGTTATTTCTATTCTCACATTCAAACAGTGAAGTTGTCTCCTGTTTGGACCTACGACGTGTCAAAATTGAGCCGACAAATAATGGGTCGTGTAGTCCCTTGTAAAATCCTCCAATGTGAAACCCAGGATCTGCCCCTGCTGTTACTGAGCATGAAAATACTGAATATAGGCCCTAATTAAGACGCAAATCTGAGAATTTAATTAAAGTTTTATTTTCGAAATATTGGGTATAAAATATAATACAATGCCTTGTTTATAACCAGGGTTACAAATTGCTAAACATTGGGTTTACGGGCCTAAAATTACGTTTAAATTCTTCTAAATACAATTTACTTAACAAACATACAAATATCACCAAAGAAAAATGACTACTGCATAAATAGCATCCTGTTGTACCGAGGGTTCCTACTAACTATGGTGTCTTTTGTATTTCACTATAAATACCGTATAATAAACTCGTCTGTGCGACTATAAATCTGCAATAGCGGCTTATTTGAACACGTGCCTTATAGCATGCTTATAGTCACACAGTGACCATACAATTTACATCGAATCTGTCTGCGTTCTTTCGCAAAACAACCATTGGACATCAACGTATAAAAACACTTCAAACTTCTGTATATCTTATCTTCTGAAGCGATTGTAAAGGTGTCATCGATATCTGAAGATGCCTACTGCCTCACAAAGAACAGACTAACCACCAAGACGCTAAGCATTGTAAAGACATTGAAGCTTGTGAAGGCAGCCGAGTTGCAGTTGTCTGTATCGCAGCATGTCACACAGTTATCCTGTACATCTGCATTGCATTCAGCAGAAGCTGCAATAGATAACTTACACAAGTCGGATGTGATGCAGGTTCGATCCTTTCCTATACACAAAAAACAACTATTATTGGAGATTACAGTAGAACCTCTATTTTACATACTGTAAGAGACTAGAAGGGGTATGTAAATCCGGGGGTTTGTAAAATTAAGTTATGGAATTTTTATGTTTGTTCCATACCAATCAACTCATTTATTTACTACTGCTTTGTTTATCAGATTTTCATTATATTAAATCTATATTCTGGTTAATTAGAACACATATATTCTGTCGTGTTTAAAGTCGATGTTCAAAGATTTTTATGTTTATACAAAAATTAGCATATTTTAGGCATATGTAAAATTGAGGGTTCATAAAATTGAGGTATGTAAAATCGAGGTTCAACTGTATTCATTAGACTATGGAACGCCGTTCACGCAATAATATGATGATACAAAAATGCTTCGATGGATAGAAAGTGATGATTTAATTTTAATCTTAAACTTTATATACTTATTATCTTATAAACATTTCAACTTTAAAGCTTACTTATGCTATAAATTATTTATACTTCTACTAATAGAAATATGATTAGATTGGTGATCTATTCAATCTTGAGGCTAGTCATGGCAAAACCAAGTTGTCGCACTGGAAGTTATTGAGAAATAAGCAGGGGAGGATCCAGGATTGAGATTTGGGGGTGGGGGCTTAAATCCCGATTTCGTTTTGACAAGCAAAAACAAAAACAAAAACGTGCGACTCATCCTCTAGGAGTTCCCAACACAGCCGCTGTGCATCTATTTTTTTAATTATTTTTATGAGTACATTGCCGTTATTCCATTGTAAAAACAATCGGGTCAATTTTAGGGGGGACTTAGCCCTGTTAAGCCCCCCCCCCCCTTAATCCGTCTCTGATAAGCAAATAAACAACAGAAAATATAAACAAATACAAAGGAAATTTTTGTGTAAATTTTGTCCAATAACTTCGGTTAAAGATGTTCGATTTTGATAATTTACTCCTCATTTTAAAGCGTAAAGTATAATATAGTTTAACAATATTAACTCAATTTTCAATTTTCCTACAACTTTGTGATTTTGCCATGTCATGCCTCATTTGTATATTTGCGCTAAATAATGTCATGAAAGAGCTTTTAAAGAATAGGAAATAGGCAGGTCATGTTAATAGACAAACAGACAATAGATGGTTACAGACAGCTACTGAGTGAAAACCCAGCAAAGGCAAAAGGAAATAGGAAGACCTACGCAGAAATGGATCATGATGACCTGAATGTCTGGTTCAAAGAAACATCAAACAGGATGTTATAGAAATATTTCGTTTCGTTTCGTTTTCGTTTTATTCATATTTTCCACATACATAAAAACATAGATATGGTTGACAATATATTTTAAGTAATGTATAAGTATGCGGAGGGGGCGTAGATATGTTTTAATAGACTTTAAAGCCCTAGGCCCCGGTTAAAAATAGTAATATTTACAATGGTTAAGGCACTGAAGTGATCAAATTATATTCAAATAAATGAAATTTCCAATTCGCTGACGCTATCAACGAATAGGTGAAATGAGAATATGTGTGAGTGTTACAACTACAATTACACCGGGCAGACCAATATCTCGAGCATCAGGCCAAGAGCACAACTAAACTGGTATTTAATTTAGATGTAATGAAAGATACTCTCGTTGCTGAGAAAAAAAATAATTGAAGAAAAAAACAGATAACCATCTATGGAAGAGATTGTGCATATTCAGAGACCAGAGTGCGTTTGAGATTAAGTTTAAAGCTTGTGTATTCCATAATTTTGGACCACGAGATGAAATGGATTGCCGTCTAAGTTTTGATGTACATGAACAAATTGGAGTAGGCCCCTATGTTCTAGAAAAACGTGTATCGTGGTAATGATGAGAAGACGGTTTTAAAGAATAAAGAGGCAGTATGAAGAGGAATATTTATATTTAGAGGATGGGTATGCCCAGCATTGAAATATGCCCGGTGAAGTCCTGTTGAACCTCTCTGTGCGGACACCTCTCGTAAGAGGACACCTCCCATAACGAACACTAATTTAAAGTTTGTTCTTTCAGTGCATTTGGTACCTCTTATAAACGAACACCTCCCGTAAGCGGCCGCGGACACATTTTGTCATAAAATTTAGATAGCATATTAATTTACCTCCCCTAAGCAGACATCCCGGATATTTAGTGATTTTTTTGTGCAATGAACAAATTTATATACAAAATCATCCTTCAATGGCTGAGAATAGGCCTGTACTAAAAAATCTTATCAAAAACTAATTATACAAGTTTTAAAATATAATGTAGTTTACTGTAATCCATGCCTGTGTACAGCCTTAATTTCAATAAAATAAATAAATAAAATAAATTTAATTAAAGCAGTAGGTTTTGGATTTCATTGTGTTAATTGCACAAAATATAAACATAAGCTGTCCGTTTTTTACATCAGAAACGAATTATTAAAATTAAATAAAAAACACCTTGTGATGTCTCTTGGATATTTTAAGCATGGAGGTATTCGAGCATTTGAAGAATATCATAATGTACATAAATTTCGGTTTATTCTTGAAAACGAAAATATAGTTTTGATTAAAAATTTATAATTGATACAGTTTGCAAGTCATTAGTTATGGGGTCATGAAGAAAGGGATCTGATCTTTTTAACTGAATTTTTAACAATATGCTGATTATTATTATTTTTTGTAATGAAAGTGGTGCGCAGAAATCATGTTTATCACGTTCATATATTATTATAGACCTACATTTAGTTATGTATCCCTAAACTATTTTCAGTTGAATAAGTAAAAATAATGTTTTAACCTCATGGAGGTATAGTAGTAATAAAGGAGTTAAAACTACAATATAGTGGTACAGTAGGCCTATACAAATTTTCTCCATGGTATTATTGTAGTGTACAATTTGCACTCACTGTTTTGGCATAGCCTTGAATATGGTACATTTAACAATAATGTCCCTTATAATGCCGTTCATCAAACAGGTCATCAGCAAACAAAGTAGAGGTTTGATAGTGGGACATTGGAGCTTACACATGTAAAATGAAAATGGATTTTACACGGTGAAACAGAACTAAACAAAGGTCACAGTTTCACAGTTGGAAAAAGCAGCGCCCTCTATTGTTAAAACTGTCAATTTTACGCCTTTCCTTTTGAACACATTCACACAGGAACCTTATGTGTGAAATGGTTTATACTGGCAATAATGTCGGCAACGGGCAACGTTAATGGTAACATTGCGGTATTATCTGTGTGAAAGGGACTAAAGTGTAGTTCACCGAGTTCAGTAACCTTCATATTTGATTGAGGCTTGTAATGACTAACAAGATGTATTTACAGCATACAACTTACGTCCATCTTTAACAGACAATCCACACATGTCCAGGTTCAGGATATTCGAACAATCAACACTGTTTTCGGGTTTACTGCAATCCTCACATTGGTAGCATTTGATAGCGTCAGCTAAAATATAGGATTCAAGAATTTTATATATTTTAACTAACATAGCACTGTTTAATTTAATTATCACAGTTTTACCATGGTCTGTTTAGTTACACTTTTTATAAGAATACAATAAGAACAATGAGACTAAAATGCTATCAAAATAAAGAACAAATACAAAGCAATTGAAGCTGGAAAAATTTAAAGGTGTTTTTTTTCTTATTAAATGAAACATAGAATTAACCAATTAACCTCATCACATACTGTTTCCAAAATGATCAACTTAATATCTACTCCATTAACGTCATCATAGGGCCTATGCAATGCAAAATCAGAAGTTTCATCAGACACAAAATAATATTGAGCCAAATTTTTGCTGAAGTAAAAGTCGCCTTCCCCGCCGTCGTCATAAAAGTAGTGCCGGGAGACTGTCTATTCACTAAAATTGTTTAACTGTTTAACCCGCCTCAGAAAGCTTTACTATTGTCGTAATCATAGTTTACAGGTCCGAGACGCTGGAGAATAGTGGGGGGGGGGGGGGTGGTCCTAAGAGTTCAGAAGAAACCCCACCCCAACACATATTCCTTGAGGTACATCTAAACCTCCATTTATACGTATAAGATCTGTTGTATTTAATCGTCATTTAATTACAGTAGAAAACATTTGACATCTTTCTGAACAACATATTGTACCTTCCTTAACGCATTGATTAACATCACATTTTTTTTATAATACATAAGATATATATTTTCTTTTGCCCATTTTCTTATGTTTTGGAATCTAATATTGTTTATTTTTACAATTATTGTGAACTGTTAAGTTGAACAGTGTGTGTGCCCCAATAAAGACAAATATTTCGCGGGCCCTACGCAGGCCTTGTACCCACGTCTTGCCACTTGTTTAAAAAAATACCTGGTCCGTTTTTCAGAAATAAAGAGTACGTCTTTTGGGGAAAATTCGCTGGCGGCCCCTATATCTCCACCTTAATCTTGGTGCTTCGCATCTCAAAATTTGTACCACCGCCACCACCACCATCATCAACATCGTCACGATAAAGAATTAAGAAAAAAAAACTAGGAAAAAAACATTTTGTCTTAATTATATCTTAACATTCAGTTTACTCGAATAACGCTTGATGCCAATCACCCACTAAATCAGGTTATTGTCAATCAAGTTAATCCTAGTGGAAGAATTAAGCTTCTGAAAGCAAAAAACAAATCGCTTTGCTAACTCCTTTATCCCCTCGAGTATTATCCAGTACAACAAGATGTTTAGAAGATAAACTAGTGATAGTTATGTAATACTGATAGTGACGGGTGCCATGGTTTGACCGTCTATGATGATTTTTATTGATGGTTTTATGATGTTGTACATATTCTTTATTTTACTGTAACTGTATCTTGTTGTTACCATCTTTGTTTTGTTTTGATGTCTTTATGTAAACGACGAGCATTATTTTCCCTTGTGGATGAATAAAAGTTATCTTATCTTATCTTATCTTATGATGATAGTTAGACACAGGAATACAGTACTATTAATATATTAATATTATATTAAGATCGTCTACGTCACGGTCAGCTTTGTTACTGGGAGTTCGTAATTTTAGTCTCCATGAGACAATTTAACAACACTTGGAGAAATTAGTTACTCCATCTTCAAAAAGGTCCATATTGAAATATTTATTTTATATTTAAATTTATAAAGGGTGTTGTATCAGTGGATACCACCCTTTGTGTACTGTAGGCCTACATGTTACCACAATACATCTCGTACCAAGAAGAGATGCCACGGAATTTTCAGAGACCGTTCGTCGTGGTACAACCAACATTGACCTTGTGTTACTATAGAGTGCTATGCAACTCCCTGCTATTAAACACCATGGTTTGATAAACATGCCCATAGCAATAGCCATCATCATAAAAGTTTTAAAATGTAATTTTGTGTTATTGATATCTAATGTAAGGGGTCTATAATTTACAAAAAAGTTCAAACAAATTGCATCCAGCCTAATGCTAGGGGGATTGGTATGATGAGTGAAAAATCGATTGAACAGCGAATCAGAATGCATGCATAAATTGGACGATGACTCAACCATCCAAATTTTGCATTAACAAAAATTATAATATGTTCATGCTAAAGAAAGTCATTGAAAAATCAAGGAAAACTTTATTAAAATGAACACTACAGTACCATATTGCAATTATTGAAATAAATTACATTACAGTAGTTAAACGACAGTATTGCATTGGAGAGTGCACGTGGTAAAACTATTACAGTATCAGATGCGCAACCTAATTAATAATTTAAATTTCGGGTTAAGATTTACGTGCTTAGAATTATATGTCAATTTCTTAGGTATGCATGAATCAAGCATTATAGTAATTGTTAAATGATCAAGGATGTATTGAAAAATGACAACAAAAATGACAAAAAAATGACAAAAAATGGATTTTGAAAATAACTTGCTAGTCTCGAAGAAATATATAAGTTATGACCATGAAACTAGAAATTAGAGTATTTTAAAATTATTTATCCCGAATATTGAAATGTTATATGCTAAAAATCAACAAAAAACCTCAAAAAGGCTTTTTCTCACTGTAAAAATGTTACCTAACAATTTTTAATACACTAAATTTCTATTCTCAAGTTCTTAAATTTGATGTTACTATTATTATGAGCAAGTTAATCAGGGGCGGATCTAGGGGGGCGCAACCGGCGCCCCCCCCCCCCTCGCCCTTTAAATTGTCCAGAAAAAACTAAAATAAGGTTAAAATAGGCAACAAGGGTACCAAAATGGAGATGCGACATGTTTTTTCTTTTTTTCTTTTATTTTGCTCGCCAGAAATAAACAGGCAACCACGCCGACCCGTACTCAAAAATGTAATTGGATATTTTCCAGTGTAATGAGGTCCGAATTAATACTTCTGAACCGCTATTGGTGCAAGTTTATCGAGGGCTGGTCAGCCTAATGTATTTATTTATAAAGAGTATTTTCAGCTTTCATTATCTTCATTTGTCAGTTAGCTATTTGTTTTTGCAAGTGTCATTGTATTCGCTCCAAGGTAATGAGATATAATCTTGACCCGATTACTTGGAGCGGTAATCAAACGTTTTCGAAACGTTAAAAAAATCAAGCACATCATAACTGGTTTTAAAATGTCCATCCGTACAATACTATAGTATTTTTTATCTTTAAAATTAAATAGTACGTAAAATAAGAGCAAAATAATTGACAAAAAAATATGAACGCTGAACCTGGGCAAAATTTTGACTGGTTCCTAATAAAAAAAGTGTACGTCTATTTACTTTATATTTTTCTTCGGAGTGCCCTCGAGGACGCATCCTTTTTCAGTTATGGTAGGCCTATTATGCGAGTCTCACACATTGAAACCTATTTTTGAAGTATCACGTATAATTATTTTTTTTCTCACGCATTAGCAGAATTCTCACTCATAAACAGACATTCCAATAGTTTTTTCTCTCGACAATAAGAGCTAAATTCGGTAAAAACGGCCGCCAAAACGGTGATAATTTAGGCAAAAACGGCCCAAAATGGTAAGATAACGTTTTTTTTTTGTTTTTGTTTTTGATTTGTTTAGTTTTTGTTTTTGTTTTTTTTTTTATCTTGGCAGGTCGAAATGGGGAAAAATGTGACCCAGTACTGGTGGCGGGCTTTGTCACGCATTGGACCCCCCCCAAAAAATTGCCAGGTATATTATAGTCAGAGTCCCGAGAACACCTGTAGGTTAATCTGTAGCCAATCTGATACAACTGATGGTTAACAGAATTAAATGCAGTTGTTTGGGTTGGTTTTGGACAATTTTTTTCTAGGCTAGATTTATGGTAACTATCTGTTTAGGGTCTTAATTTTTGCCTTTGAACACCACTGAGAATTTCTGAACCTAACAAATATTTACTCTTCTCATCATTAAATGCATTGGGGTTTCAGCAGTTGGGATATTCATTATCATTATCATCATTATCATTATCATTATTTAACAAGAAAAAAAACCCTGTTGTGGTTGTATTTAGACATAGTCAGCTACTGACTATGATTTAGACTATCTTATGCTGTTGTATGTAGTTTGCACGTCTTCTATTTTAGAGGCGGCGCGCGTATTATAAGGGATCACACATGTACTTTTGGCGATAATACGGGGGCGCGCGCCGGACGCGCCCCCTCTAAATCCGTCCCTGTTATCATTATGGTTATCATCATTATTAGAGCTTGCGGAGGTAACGAAACGTTTGAAAACACTTACAAATGAACACCCTTGAGGATCCAACCAAATAAACTGTATACCGCCTGTGTATCCAACCATCGAAATACAGCTATCAATAAAACAAAACAAAAAACAAATTAATCAAACAATTCTAATTAATGAGTTGTTGAGTGATATTATATACATATTTATTCAATTATGTAAATTTCACTTGTAGGCCCTACTATATTTCTTAAATATATCGTGTGGACATAAAAAAAAATAACTGGCCGTATTTTGATTATGCATTGCTCCACTATCCAATGGTCAAACTGTTTAAAACTTCAATACATTCAAATGACATTATGTTGGTATTATATTGACCAAACCTGAGTACGGTAGATTGACTCCAATTCTGATCAGCGCAAAACTGTGGGAGGACAGAGTCGTATTGACATTGTCTGAAAATTTGAAGTAAATCAGCCAAATAATTAATTACCTTTAACCGCATGTCCGTATCAATGCCATATCTATATTTAGATCATTGCAATACGCTCTCCCCAATTTAGTGGTGTGAGTGTAAACACATTAATGTAATTCTTTAAATGCATTCTGGTAATTTTATTATAATAACCACTTAATTAATGTGTGACGACCCCACAAAATACAAAAAATGTTAAACTGTAATTAACAGTATATTTTACCCATATCCCTTTCCGTCCACAAACTGAACACGTGGTTGGTTTTCGTCTGGACCGTTGTATTCCTCAAATGTTACACAAGTATGTGAAGACCATTCATTCATAGCCGCATGTACTATGGGTATTAAGTTAGACGCTGTAAATAAAATCAATTTAGTAAATTAATAATATAAACATTTGTTTAAAAATTAAGAAAAGAGCAATAATTAACAAGTCGATCCGACAATAAGACGCGGAAAGCTACGCACAGTATGTAACAAGAAGTTAATCCTTAACTTGTACAT